>PNEQ01017127.1:0-42551 GCA_003012365.1 Medauroidea extradentata | reverse complement strand
TGGTTTGTTTCATTACCATATGTTGCAACTACTTTTACTGTAATAATTTTTTTTTTGCTTCCATAGTTTTTGTATAATAGCGTGTTTCATTAAGTCTAATTATGCGTAAACGATTTTATGCCAATCAACTTACCCGAAACAAAAAAATTAACACTTAAGAACAATGCCATGGACTATGACATGAAAAGATAAAAACCGCATTGATTAGTTTTTGTATTTATTAAATATTTTAAATAATTAGCAATTTTTTAAATTTCAAAATCATTATTTTCGTAATAAAAAAAGTAAACGTGGTTTATAAACACGTATTTTCGTAGCCGGTGACATATTTCTTCAGTGGGGTTTTCTTCATTTCAGTAAGTAAGTTGGTTTTCTTTCATTGCAAAAAAAAGTTTTATGCAAATTTTGACTTTAATACGCTGTAAAACAAAAACTTAGTATTATTAAAACAATTTCCTTCCCCCTTCTATATAGCGCTCCTGTTTTGATATTATTGTTTAAATAAGTCTTTAAAGACTAACATAAGGTCTACAATTGAGTATGTTGCCTGAAAAACCTAACCACGACTAAATTAATTAGATTTTTTAATGTGAAGTGTTTTACAGAAAGAACATAAATTTTTTTCTGCAAAATTATACAAATTTTACACAACAGAGAATTTAAGATTTGCTGAAATTAAAAAAAAATTGTTAAACACTTTTATTACTGTTAAAGGTTGTAGCAGAATTTTATGAATTGCAAAAGAAAGACGCATGTTATTTGGCACCTTATCTATAAAATGAAGAAAGATACAAATTTTCTCTCTTTTTTTTTTTTAATGTAGAATTTTCCTGTTAGAAGAATTGCAGGCCTTGCAAGCAACAATAAAACACTAAATAAAATTGAATTGACCATCACTGAAAATAAGTCAAACCTATTCATACATTAACTTTTTCAATATGAATTGTGTGTACATTTCAATCAAATGTATTATCAGTATGTAACAGTATCCTTGTGTTGGGAGAAGTTTTTAAAATCAATAAAACTTATTACACTCCTCCCCCGCTTATCCGACTCTGTTTTAACCAAACCTTCAGTTAACCGAACAGTTTTCCTCCGTGTGATAAACGTGAATACATGCCCATTAATATGTATAAACAAGTAGTATGATTAGCGCGCAGGACGCAATTGCTGTGTGCACTGTGCCGGTCACAAAGCGAGCCGCGAGCGGTGCTGGCAACTGAACGGGTGGATTGGTCGGGGGAAGGATGGTGGCGGACGTGTAGGCAGGCAGTCGGCCACTGCAGACCAATAATCAATTTGACAAGTGTAGCAATTTATTTATTTATTTTAGCATGCATGCTCTGGTGATAATTCTGTGTGCGCTTGCCTAAGGCATATTAAAATAAGCTTGGACGGGTGAATGTAATTGTTCACTTGTCCATTGGGCAGGTAATGCTAGTGTTATTTGCCAGCAAAAATAAGTGACGCCAACATTTGGTAGTTGCTTTATTTTAGGGTACTAGTCGTGAACTGTGTTTAGCGGCGGCACAAAGTTAGCAATAACAGAAGTGGGTGCACGCGTACTCATCGACTTTGAGCAAGGTCACAAGTTTGTGAATTTATTCCGGCAGTGTGCCAACAGCAAACATGTCTGACCTACATGAACGCTACAAACCTAGATAGACAGTTCGTTGAAAAGCAGTGCTAAGGATAGACATGCTCGTTTTCACATGCAGCCCACCACCCGTGATATTTTTTTCTTTTTATTTTTGTTATTTCCCCTTCAGCTGTCCAAACAGACTCGTTCTAAGACAAAAAAAAAGTGACTCTTGTTCCCACGCTCTTCCTGACGGTGTGTACGACACTTGAACAATGCAACAGCCAGCCAGCCCCAAGGATTTATTGCTTCTCGCTCAAGTTTATGGGACATTTAGTTTGTTAAATAATAATTTAAAATTAGTGTACAATAAATGTTGAAACTGCCATTCAATTATGAGATAAATACACGTACGGCCGACTGTGTGAGCATGAAGATTAATCAGAACAGCAATTGCGTCCTCTCATCCGCCATCCTTGCTGCTTATCTCAAAAAGCTGAAGGTCTACAGAGTAAAATATGAGCTGTAGCAAGCTAAGCAGAGATAAGCTCGAGTAGTTGTGAGTGGGTGCGTGTGTGAGGAAAACAAACAGCGCTATCGTATGTCCCAGAGGAATTTCTTCTGTATGCGTGGTGTGTGTGTAACTCAGTTATAGCACAGCCGGCGGCAATTATTCTTAGTGAAGAAACAGCATATGTCCGCCGTTATTCAGTCAGAACACGCAGTTCTTGTTCCAAACAGCCGTGTCATCTGAGCTGAGCGGAAGCTTTTTGGGAGAGCCTGACAGCCGGCACAAGCGGTACACAGGTACTTCGCGTCATGTACTCAAGACTTCAGCGACAGTGATTAATTCTGGTAAACAGGCATCATCTTTTTCTTTGCATTTTTTTTTTTTACATTCCGTTTCCTGCAGTGTAAAATCACAATTTATTGTGTTATGTTGTTAGGGTAACTATGTACATATGTGCACATCTAAACACAGTAGATTATAAAACGTATATCATGTTAGTTACAGTACTTTTCACTTAAAGGATGATAATAAAGGATCGTGGTAACATACCGTGAGCGACGATGTAGTCGCACGCAGTCGCATCTGTTCAGGGTCAGCATAGAATACAGAAGGGATGGCTAGGCGAGAGAGGGGAACAAAGCAAGACGGGGAAGCTTGATCAGCTGGCTGTAGAGCATCGGCCGGGCAGGAAGCAGCGTTGCCAGATGACTTTAGCGCGGAGTAATGCCGAGATTCTTGGGTACGTTTAAATATTGTACTACTTTTAATTTTTCAGTAATATGTACATAACGTGTAAAATAAAATTGAATGAACAGTTTGTGTATATATGTACACCATGTTTCTTATAGTAATTGAGTAATGCTTTAATACAAACACACCTAATTTGTTTATAAACAAAAAAAAATTGCTGTCTTATCCGAACAATTCAGAAAACCGAACCGGTTCGTCCCCCGACTAGTTCGGATAACCGAGGGAGCAGTGTATAGGCTTGTACTTTCTAAAAAGGCCTATATAGTGGTTTGAAACGTAATATTTTGGATATGACAACATTCTACACTGCACAATTAAATTATTTAAATAGTTAGAGTACATGTGCAAATAGCTATTACTAAGTATCGGTGTAAATAGTATTACTATTTCTCAATATAATGTAAAAAAATTGGTGAATCATCACCTATGAACTAAATTTAATCAAACATGCAACACATAAAATATAGAAATGTATTCTAAAGAAAGAAAAACATTAACCCTTTATCTAGCTCTGCCTGTTGTGTATAAGATTTTCGGGAAACACTGCTTATGTCCTAATTTTTTGAAAACGACATTTTAATGTGTTGATCAGTAGCAGTTCTTGCTACTCTTGTTTTCGGTAAAACAATTAAAATATTCACAGATGTTTTCTTCTGGGTTAAAAGAAAGAAGTATTTTCAGCATAAAACTATTGTAGATAAAAGTAAGCATGCCAAGAACAGTTTTCAACTATATGACCCTGTATACGTCTTAATAAATTATTATAAATACTAGACAATTTTTACGTAATATTGTCCTATAATTTGTAAAGAAACTTGAGAATTGTAAAAAATGTAGCTCACTGAATTTCATACTGCAGAGAAAAATTTATTGTTATCATTAGTATTGTATGTATTGAACACAAAATCACAGAAAAAACTTAAATTGTTGCATAACATGAGAAGTGTCCTAGCTCTGGTTTACAGTTTTAAACGTCGTGACATGTTGTACTGTTATAAATGGCGATTTATCATGTTATGGCCACCCGTTGTCTTAATTTACGTTCGTAACTGTACAGAACAACAACCCCTTGTCCGTTAAAAATTTTAATATGCTTGGGTAGTATAACAAATGGTACTATATTGTGTATAGTGTTTTTGTAAACAAAATATTTTTTCTGTACAGTGTTAATTTCAAGTAGTGTAATTCAATTAAACATTTTAAAAGTACGAAAATAATCAAGAAAAAAAAAGTAAACATCTTGTTTCGACGTCAGTTTACCATATTTTCAATATAGAAAAGAAACGTGTCACACATTTTATTTTGGTGGTAAATTAATAGAGTTAAATTAAATCTATGTGAACATAAATGCTATTTTTGTTGTTAATTACAATTACTCGTAGTGTATGAGTTGCAAAGCAAATCTAAAACATGTGATGCAATTCGTCAGTCTATAACATACTTTGAGTAACCAATCTGCCAACAAAAACTCACAAATTGTAATTATAAGTTGTTAATTTACAATTGTATGTTTACACAAAATATTAAAAGTATTTGTAACAAATGTAGATATAATATTATCATTACCAATGATGTGTGGATTAAGCAAGTGTGAATTTATAGGCAGGTCACTGATCTAGACCACACTCGCCTGAAATATTTTTCGTCTTCTACCTGCCGCCAAAATAACTGGGTGTCACGGAATTCTTCAAGTGGGGTATTGGAATTAGATTTAGAGTATTATTTTTCTTTCATTCACTGTTACCCCCCCCCCTATATTTTCAATAACAATAAAGTTTGTCGCTTACTACATTTTTCCCTGCACTTTTCTGTAAACAGGGCGCCGAACATTGATTAAATATTTTTTAAACAATTAAATTTTATACGTAAGGAAACTTAACGGGCACCAACATTGACAGGACAGTCTATACTTGTGTTATAAACATTTTAACGTAATTTGGCTCAGTAGTTTTCGAATAATGACTAGTTTAGTTTGAACGTTTCTTCAGCGCTCAAAGCATGTATTCGCCAGGATAGCTGCAGACCAACTAAAAATTGTGCACAAGCATACCCAGTCTTTATAGTGCCTTAACGAGAACTGAGACACAGCCTAAACTTTAGGAGCGAACAGTGCAGTCAGTATAAACTAAGGGGCGACTGAAAAGTCTACCTTCTGAAATGTTACCTTTTCAGTTATTTTACACCTTATCTTGCCCAATGAAAGCCTGAAAGGTAAAAATTCCGGTTTTATACGCAAACTGTTAAATTGATAAAATCCTGAAAAGTGTCCGCTATCTGAAAGAAAACCACTGGATTTTAACACAAATATCGACATCTCAAAAAACCTGAAAAGTCCCCACATTATGAATGTTACGGTTCCTACTTTTATTGCGCATGCACCACATTATGTCCTTTCTAAGGAAAACGTCCTCTAAATAACGTCCGAGAATCAGAGGCCAACTCATTCGCTGGTCGCTAGAGGTCAGCTGCACTGCGTGAGCAGCACAAAACATATGGTTCATCTCTAAGTTTTTGTTAGGCTTAAAATAAAGAGTGAGCATGTCGTTTAATGCACGTGTCAAATTTATTTACCAACTACTTTGCAGTTGCTGAAGAATTTGTGTTCCACGAAATTAGTTTACACAATTTCCTTAAAAATTCGATATTTGACTACTGAATTGAAGATTTAATAATAAAATATGTTCAGCCTCGGTGCCACGTGTAAATCGATAACTTGCTTCTTTTGATGCTCACTTTGATAATTATTATAAATACAATTTTAAAAAGCGAGCAAACTTAAATTAATTGATGCGCAACTCTGATTCCAGTAGACATTTGTAGTAATTAAAATCGGTAAGCAACCTTATTTTACACGTAAATTTTAAGGCTATGTACCAATTGCTACTTTTAAAAATATGCTGTCAAAGTGGCCTGTTTTAGTATTCTAAAAGTTTGACATTAACTAATTTATTATTTAGTTTCGTGTATAATGAAACTACCAAATACTTGTATCTGAATTTTACAGATAGCCTTCGAACGGCCGACAGTCGAGGGGTTCAAATATTGAACAGTAAATACTAAATAATAAAATATTTATAGGAACATGGTCTAAGTAGTTATATTCGAAATTTTGTATAAGTTTGTATCGTTTTGCACACTTCCGGGATCGTAAGTTCATAGTCACAATTCCTTATTCGTCTGTAAAACATAAAGTTACCATACTCAGCTCACATTGTCAACTGAATATCTGGGTTTCAAATTAAACATTCTAAAATATAAAATACAAATACGAGGCACGATATTCCTAAATGCGTTCTTAAAAATTAGTGGAAAATATTTCTGACGCTATAAATAACGCCCTTGTGAGTTTGAAGAAATTGAATAGTGATAAAATAATTTAATCACTCAATAAAAGTTTTGTTTTTATCTTTAAATTACAGGTTATATAACTGTTGGAGTACAAAAATACTATAGAAGCATTGCTGACTGAAATTCTTTCATCAGTCAACACAAACCCCCGACTATTGCAAAACTTAACTTTGTTGGTAAGTTTAGACCTTTCCCTAGTTAAGTTGTAAGAACAAACATTTCTAAATCTACTTGTTGAGCTGTTGAAAAGTATTACGCACACATTTTTACGGAATTCTCAATTCATACATTTAAAGTTCCACGACCTATTATGATATTATTTCTGAGTCATCGAATCCTTTTTATGTTTTATGATGGATTTATCATCATGTTCAGTTTCCGAGCAAACTTAGTTCTAGATACATGTTAAGTGATACCAGACATTCAAATATTGACCATGCATTTAAAGTGTTTGTTTAGAAAACTTTGAGATTAACTTCAATCAGGGCCTATAACCTCGCTGTTAAAGGGCCGTAAACCCTTCGTAACTCATGTCACTTTTCTTCAATAAAGCCGTGTTTCCTTTCTCGGAAACTCGAATTTTCATTTATATACAAAATAAAACTACATAGCAAAACCAATTATTAACAAAATTGTGTAATCTACTCTGGTTCAGGAAAAATACAATAATTGTGACAGCAGTATAAATTATGAAGCATGACCTTAAGTAAGAACGGTTTTCATTTTCAACAGAAATGTCTTTCCATGCAGAATGTGAATATGATGATTAATGTAGCTACCCATAAAAGCGGATAATCTGCAATCGACTTTAAAAGATAAAATAAATGTTTAATATAAAGAATGTTATTTGTGTTGTATCTGCATGGTTTCTTTCAATAACTTAATTTTTCTTCAAAGTGCACTGGCAGATATCTGACAAACACGAAACAAGAACAAGAGGAATGTGAAATAATGAAAGGTAGGTAGGAAGGGGGAGAACAGGTTGAACATCTACCTGCAGACAGAGCTTATTGTTCCTGGAACAGACAACACGGCGGCGCGTCCGCATGAAAGTCCTCCCCCTTCCCCTCATTGCCAATAAACACTAAACAATACGACATGCTGCACCAGCAGTTCACATATCTGAGACTTTCGCTGTCCCGTGCCAATAAATATCCCTCTATGTACAAACTAATATAATTGTATACACCCTGTCGAGAGCAGATAGTGAGGTTTTAGCTTTCCAAGGAAATCTCTTAAATATACACTGAGCCAGTGTTCTGTTGATAAACCAAATAATATTTACTAATTTATTATTAGAATTTATCGGTCGGTGCATTAATCATGTTCTGCTGATCAAACTAGTGTTGAATAACAAAATACAAACACTAACCAAAACCTTATACAAAACACAAAAAAAAATCCCAGAGGAATTCTGCAATTTTTTTTATTATATTAGAAAGTAAAGAATTCTAGAGATAGAATTCAGTCGAATATTGACACAACACCTAGGCACAAAAGGCAGATGCAAATAGAACCAGATTCCCAATATGAAAAAAATGGAAGAAGACAATAAACAGTGAATAGTGGATAACAAACAAAAGACAAGAGACAACACAACACAAGTTAAAAACAACGAAAAAATGCAACGTTTAGGGAACTACGATCTAATCCCTTCTTCAGGCCGAGACAGTTTGCGTGTTGTTCTTGTATTCTTTGACACAAGTGGATAATGTTCAACCAGTTTCTCCTATGTATAGAGAGCCACATTCACATTGTAACTGATATATGCATTTGCGGGTCTGTTGTTTATCTACTATGGGTTTTACTTTAGTGAGAGTGTTTTTAATGTGGAGCTTGAATGGAATGTTGTTCGTAGGTCGTATTTGTTGGCCAGCCTTCTTATTTTTTCCGAAAGTCCATGGACATATGGAATGATCAGAGTTCCGGAAGGTGGTTTGTCTGAGGTGACTTCGCACTTTGGTGAATTTGGTTTTCTTAACTGCTTCTCAATTATACGTCTAGGATACTTGTTGACATTAATTCTTTTCTTAGGTGACACTGTTCCTCAATTAATGTTTTCTTGTCTGAGAAGATATTTTCTGCTAGGTTGGCTAGGGTGCGAACAATGCCCGACGTTGTACTTGTTGGATGTTTAGATTCAAAATGCAGGTATTGAACAGTATGCGTTGTTTTACTGTACACTTTAATTCTGAGTCTGTGGTTTTCTTCGGAGACTAGGGTATCTAGGAATGGGATGCTATTGTTGAATTCTATTTCATCTGTGAACTGTATTGATGGCCGGAGTGAATTGAGGAAATCAGAAAATTCGGCCAGTTTTTCCAGTCAATGTTGCCAAAAAAGGAATATGTCGTCTACGTATCGCAGCCAAATTTGGGCGGAATAGTTGAATTACTCAGTGCCTCTTGTCCCAGATCCTCCATCAATATGTTTGCCATGAATTATGAAAGTGAGTTCCCAATAGCCATGCCATGAGTTTGTTTATAGAAGTCCTCTTCAAACTGAAAGTATATTGTGGCGACACAGAGTGTCATTAGCTCCATTATGGATGAGATGGGTATGGATGTTCTTTCACTAAGGGCCGGTCTTACCATTCTCTGAGCTAACCTCCAGGTAGCTACCTTGAAGTTAAACATATCTGGCACTTTCCCTAAAGTCGCATCTTACCACTTGATTTATACCTCTGTGTAACTACCTAGAGGTTAGCTAGAAATGAAGTTAGGTTGCAGAGACTGTGTGGTTGTGTCGTGGCTGCTGATTTGTCTATTGGATCTAAGAATATATATTTTCTGGACATTACATGTACGACCAACAGCCACACAGAAATAATTATAAATAACAACACCCAGGTGCTAAGTTTAATATTTGATGTTAGGCTTCTTTTGCCTTTTACGAGTGTTTTGTGAACTGTGTTAAAACCTGAATATAATTTCGAAATGACATTATTTAGTATTAACGTATATAAATAGTGAAAATGTTACGTTAGTACCTGTTTAAATAAATGTCGAGAACATTGACAGTAATCATCCTTCTAGTTTCCATGTTTATAATATTTATATTAATACTGTAGCGACACCAACAAAGTGCAATTGGACAACAAGCAGGTGGCAAGCTGTAGGCCTAATGTTCTTAATCACCAACTAGTCCCCTTCTAAGCTTTCCAACCTCTTTCACCGTCACCAACTGCTCCGAAAGTAAATTCCACTTCACTCCATACTATTTTTGCTCATCATTGGATATAATTGTTATTTCATTAGCCTCTATACTCTTTAAAGGTAGCCTAATTTACCCTAGCCTACTTCTCCATTCACCCACTTGTACTTCTTGACCAGTCTTTTCACTCTAGTCGTTTCCTTCAACGAGTTTCACCTCAAATCTTCAGTATCAAAGAAAAGTAGGTGAATTGATAGAAGACGAAGGGTTGGTAGGGTGGATAGAAGATTTTTAATGTCGATAGAAGATTTCTTAAAGGGAAGGGCTCAGAGAGTGAAAGTAGGAAGTTCTGTATTGGATGAGGGCAAAGATACCTCTGGGGTGCCACAGGGAAGCATGTTAGGTGCTATGATGTTTTTAACATAATGGTTAATGAGATAGGGCAGAAATTATAAGCAGAATAAGATTGTTTGCTGATGATTATGTGCTCTATTCAGTGGAGGAAGGGGAGAATTAGTTTCAAGAAGATATTGCGTGCATAAGTTTATGGACATTTAAGAACAAAAAGAGGATAAATGTGAGGAAAACTAAAGTTATATGGTTTACGAGGAACATAATAGAGAACAGGGAAGTTTAGATAGGTAGGGCAGGAAATAGGTAAAGCATCAGAGTATAAGTACATTGGAGTGATGTTTATGTAAACCTAGGCTGAAGGAGTCACGTTCAGAAAGTCGTGGGATTGTTGAGCCGGATATTGAGGGGAACCAGTGCTGAGAGAGGTGAAGGAGAAGGCCTACAACATCATGGTCAGGCCAGGCCTACTCTTCAGTATGCTGCAGCATAGTGAGACCCGCACATTTAAATGGATGTAAATGAACTAGAGAAGTTACAAAGATAGGCAGTCATAAGGGTTAGTGATTAAGTGGAAAAGTCAGGGGAAGGTTGGAGAGGATGAAGGTTAATTTCAGGCCATCAATTATAATGTGGGACATGGGTTGGAAAACACTGAAGGACAGGAGAAGGGGGAGGGACTTGTAAGGATACAAATGTATGAAGAAGGATGGAATGTACTGGGTGACATCAGGATTAGGGTATACATGAGGCAGATGAATCAACAGTAGGAAAACAGAGTGAGTCTGGTGGAAGACGGAGAGGGCAATACAGTTGGTATTGGTTAGGAGAGTTAAGGAGTGGAACTTGTTGCAGGAGATGGTAGTGTCATTGAAGGGGGCAGGACTGTTTAGAAGGGCAGTGAAAGGGAAGGTATAAGAGGGTTGGTATGCTTGCCACCAGATGGTAATTCACTTGCAATTATATAATAATTATTATTACATTAAACTCAACAGTCTGCCTCCACCTTCTGCATTTATCCTTCCAACACCTTGGGCCACATCTTTGCACCTTTTGCAGCTCCCGCATCTCCAATTCCATGTACAGACCCAACTCTGATTTGACTGCCAGGCCTCCCCCTATCCTCCCACTACTTGAATAATGAGACTACCACTGCTTCCTTCTAATCCTGTGGTAATTTCCCCTCCTCCAGAGATCTGTGAAATGTTACTTCTAAATATCTGAACAACAAACACCTACCAAATTTATAGAATGCTATTTCCTGTACCATATGGACCGGTCACCTTATCAGACTTAACACTTTTATTACCTTTCCTAAATTCCACGTTAAAATTGTTTGCTTCCTAAGAGGCTTCCCCCATCAATCATAACTCCAACCATCCTGCTCCCCAAACACTGACGAGCACTAGGCCAGTAGCCTTTTCATTATCAGTGGTTGTAGCTTGCCCGTCTGCACCTTTATACAATGGCATTCCTCTGTCCCTCCTTTTATGTTCTTCTTAAAATAATCAAACAATTTTCCTCCTCTGCCCTCCTCCTAAATATTTGCTAGGTAATAATTTCTTCCCTAAGAAATATTTCTTCCTAGTTTACTACCCATCTGCCTCATCCCTTCCGTGGCTTTTTCCATCCCATTGTTCTTCCATTTCACATGCATCTGCCTACACTTGCTTTTTTAAACCCATTTGCTTCCCATTCATAATGCAAAGTTTCCCACTCGGCAACTCTCCTCCTCCATGGTATAAATGTTACAATCTTTTCATAAATTATCTTCCTAACCTTTCTTCACAAGATCTCAACACTTTCCCCTTTAAACCATTTCTCAAACATGTCCTTTAGAAAATTTCTGTCCCAGCTTATTTCCTTGCCCGTACAGCTACACCATTTTATCATTAACCTCCTCAGCACTTTTTCCACCAATCTCCAACTACATTACTGGAATATTGTGCTTACTGATCCCTTCGAGTACTACCACACCAACAATAGTATTCCCAGCCCTGACTGACACATCTAGTACGGACCGCTCCCCCTTTTTGTTTCAAGTAGTAGGTTCCTCTACTGAATGCACCAAGCATCTGTTCACTAACTGCACTGTCATTCCCAGCACCATGTCACCCATCCATTCTGCTCACTCAATCCACTATACACCTGGCATATTCAGGTACCCTGCCACAACTCACTACCTATGCCCAAGTCTATCGATTCTGTCCTTTCTCAATTATATCATACCCTTGTCCTGGTGGCATGTATGCTCCAGTACTGTGATATTCCTACTTATTCCTTTTACTTATGTCACTTACTCTTCTTAGTATTCCATTCCACCAACCCTTCTAACCCCTCCCTCATACATACCATTATTCCTCCTCCCCTCCCTTTCCTTGCTCATCTAAATATTATGCATTTATCTGCTTACATTCCCTGTCTAGCACCTCCCTCCACATCTTCTCTTTTAAATTTGCTCTATATTATCCAGAAAGCTTGGTTTTAGGGTTAGGGTAGTTTTAAAGTATGGTAATTAAAACCAGTTTTACTGACTTGTTTCATTTCCATTTACAACTTTACAGGTGCCTTATATAAGTGTGATTTTGTTGGAATTCTCTTTATTTCATATGATAGGAGGACTACACACTTAGTTTTAACTCTTTCTTGAGACTATTAATTCACTGTCACTAATCTGTTGATATTAATTGCTGTCCACATAAATCACACCTACCTCAGTTAACATTTAAATTGCAAATTATCTAGGCATAGCCTAGTTAAATTTATTGTAAAGTCCTTGTACGACTGTCGTGAACGTGCAACACATAAGCAAGCCTACTGAATTATTACCGTAGTAAATTATATATGATTTTATTATGAATTGCTGAACGAAAGTCACTTGTATATTACACAAAAGTATTAATTTATGATTTTTACACGAGTTACAAAAATTATTTGGAATTCAGGAAGCAATTACATAAATTACACCCAGTACGGCAGTGATTGCGACATGCATTGTGTAGGTCTACAGACAACTGGCAAACACCACATTGACATATTTCAATTGCATTATATAAATGCAGATTTTCATAAATAAAGCACTAAATTATGTCATTCCACCATACCGTCATCTAAAACCTAGACATTAACAAATTTTTTTTTTGTTTTCACCACACTACAAAACACAACTTCGGCAAATGCTTGTAATGATTACTTTGTGGCAATTTTCCTTCTTACAAATATGATCCTTACTTCCTACATAAATCTAAATGTACGACAAGGCTACATAATTTGAAATTACGAGAAACATAACCGATACCTTCAACACAGCACAAATAAGGTTAAAAATTAAACACCTGATACTTTCTTCGCCATATTTAACTACAGTGTACGCCTTACTCAGAGCTTCAACCTTCCGATAAAATAGCCAGAAATATATCCTCTAGTTAGGCCTACCTAGAGTTCGTAAGACGCAATTTGTCGTCTACCTCGGAGATAAAATATACCCAGATGTTACCCAGAGGTGGTAAGACCAGCCCTACGAGTACTGTCATTTTCTAGTTTGGATTTCACTATGGCAAGTGTGAACAGGCTCTGGACATCAAAACTCACCAGGATGTCGGATGGTGATACCTCTAAGGTTCTGGATATAGATATAAAGTAGGCTAAAGTATTTAATTAATGTAGGTGTCTGGTCGGCTAGAGGTTCGAAAATATTTAGCAGATACTTAAGACAGATTTTGGCATAAGGAGATGCATGAACTAATGATAGGCGGTAAGGGCATGTTTGCTTTGTGGATTTATGGTAAACCATATATGTGAAGAGGCTTGCTGCTGTGAGGTGTAAGGGCTCTTCGCGTGCTTTCCGGTACGTAGTTATTATACTTTCTGATGGCTTGGTGTACTTTCTGCTCTATGGCTGCTGTTGGGTCTTTTTAAGAAGTGTATATCTGTCCGGGGTTATGAGGTCAGTAATTATGCAATCATAATCAGTTCTGTCTATAATGAATGTAGCACGGCCTTTGTCAGCAGGAAGAATTGCAATATCCGGATCAGATATCAGCATTCTGAGTTCCAGCCACTCATCCCGTGTGATATTAGGTCAAGGTGGTTTAACTAACCTTATGGCTATGTGCCATCAGTTTGAACTCGTCTTGTTTGGCTGCTGGTAGCTTATATATAGCTCATTCTACAGATAATACTATATCAAAAACAGGGTTTTTACTGGTTGCAATGCTGAAATTAAGATTTTTTTAATTTATAGATCCAAACTTACGAAATCTGTAAGTATTTTGCTAGAAGCGTTTATTACCATATCGGAAAGTTAAAGTTTAATAGGCGGTTTGTATTTTATTGAGAAAACAGAATCTGAGAAATTGGCAAACTTTTTCTTTTGGTTTCCCTTGCAAACAGATGACAATTTTGCAACCATGTTTGAAATGGACTCATGAATGTGGTTGAAATCTTTGGCAATGAACAAAGTTTCAAGTTCGAGCTGGATGACCGATATTTCATTGTTCACCTTAACTTTTCGGTGGTGGAAGAAAGCAATTCTTTCATTCATAAGTCTATATCGAGCTTTTACAGCTATTTTTTGAGCTTGTTTGCTGTTCACTGGTAAGTTTAGATTAAGTCCTTCTGGAACAATGCCAGGACTTTGACACTTGCATTCTGGCATTTTTCTTGATACGAACAGCATACGCAGCCTGATATCTTCCACCGATATCAAAATGACAGGGGTAGTTACCATCTAATTGCATACACTTTTTCTACCGCTAGGATTTGCATCATTTTAATATGGTTTACTGAGTAATGTCACCTGTCCAACAAAAATGGTTCTTTTGTTGAAACAGTCAAGTATCTATAGTTTTCTTTCAAATCACAAATGAAGCTGCTGTGATAGAGTTCCAGAAATAAATATTAATAATTATGGCATCGCGTGTTAGAAACACGTTGTTACAATTGAATGTCTACCATCGAGAATGCAGTGCATACAACAAAAACACATGCGTGTAGAACTGCATATGCTATATGTTCTGTAGCTTAGGTGAAAATATCAAACAAAAAAATTGGCTGAGTTTAGATGCAAACGCACCCCATGAAAAACGATGAGTTGAAAACCCATTAACACCTTTAAAATGTAAATAAGTATTTTGTTTCTATTCTAAAATTAAAATTTCATTCACAAATTTAACGAAAGCCATCTATGGTTTTTACCGTACATGGCACCATTTTAGAAGAATTAAAACAATTTTTCCCAAACATTTCCGATTATGTAGGTAATAAAAATTATCATAAAAATTTTATTTTACGACGAAAATGTATTTTTGTTTGCCATGCACGACAGAGTACAGATTCGCAAAAAAAGTTTCAAATTCACAAATGATGTGTCTGTATATTTTTTGCATAACAATTTTTTATTTACAACTTTTGTTTGAGGACTGGACACAGGTGAATGGACTGTGTAATATTTAACACTAAAAATACATATTTTTCAATAGTTAAGGATTGCGATCGCTATGTTGTGAATGTACCATGTACCAGTAGTCCATCAACATTTATGTTTGTGGCAATGAATAAGATTCACACATAAACAATAGATTTGTATTTGTGAAATTTCAGTTACTATTAATTTCTTAACACACAAACGTTACTAACTTCTTAACACTCAAAATTGTGTATTTATACTGCAGCTACTGTCATACTCATTTTTAACATTTCATTTACTTTGCATTTCCAACACAATAAAATATATCTCAACCAACTGCCGTAGTACTTCGTTTCTGGCCCAGTTTACGTGTTTACACAGTACACGAAACTTAGCTTTCATCACGAAACTTAAATTACAAACTTAGGTTTCCCTCGGCAACGTAACCTCACTTTCGCGCCGTTTACACCGCACTCAAACAGCAGTTTCAGATACCCATGTTTCCCCACTGCAGTTTCGTGTGTCTGTGTAAACAAACTGAAAATTGTACATGTTAACTGCAGTGAATGTCCATCATCTGTACGCTGAGCATATCATATTCAAGTTCGCAGCATTGCCTATTCTCTAGGCTCTGTGTCTACGCTAATCTTCAAGTGTGTTTTGAACATGAACTATATATCCTAGACAGTTGCGACATGAGAACCTTATTTGTTGCACAGGTATCATTACTCAATAAACAATCTTCAAATGTTCGAAAATCCGGACGCTAAAAAAGTTGTATGCGATTAGAGGGTAGCCACCCCTGCTATATTCATAAGTGTGGTAGGTATCAACTAGCATTTGCTGTTGGTTTGCAGATCCCAACAGCATTAAGCAATGCTGAAAGTATTGTGTTTATATGTTAATTAGTTTCCGATATGTTGGGAAAATACTGTTTTAAGATTCGATGTTTAGAGACCCATTACGCTCTTAATATTGCGCTTAGGTGAAAAATGTAAATCATGTTTTTGCCATAGTTTTTCGAGAGAAACACGTACGCGGAGTTTGTCCCTCTATTTAAGAAACATCCTGTATGCATTACAACGCAATGTGTTGAAGTAAATAAAATAACTAGACCTGTGCTCGGCTCAGGAGGACTCGGTTCCAACCTCGTATAATTTTTTTTTTGCAGTTGCCAGGATGGTTTATTAGTACAGGCCATAACTTATAACTTCCCCTACTCTCGTTTATCGAGTGTCTTTTACTTTCATCTCTCACAAACTCTTAAATCATATGTCATATTTCAACGTGTCTGTATGACAATCACAGGCAATTTTAAAAGGAAATGGAATCTGAGTAAATAGTATAGCTTTACTGGTTCATTAAAAACAGTAATACGTTCATACAACAGTAATATTTAGTCAAAAGGTTTGAGGAGGCAATCTTTTAACAACTAAAATTTGTTACTAATATGCGTCTTGATAACTGTAAGTATTTTTCAGAACAACTTTAAGGTTAATTTTAAAATAAATTTCTTTCCCAAATTTGTAGAGAGCAGCGCTTAACCTTATGTACATAAATTTATTTATGTCAAGACTAAAACAAATATACTCATGTATTATACACTCCCCACCAATTTTTAAAACTATCAAAGGAACAAATCATGTATATATACGTCGACCTCCAACATAGCAATTACGTACTGATGTGTTCAACTCAATCACCATCTGTTTTTTAAATAACATGCAATCACATGTTTCTCAACGAAAGAAATGCTAGGTTATTGCATTCATGGAAAACAGAACCATAATAATATATTATCTTGGATCACTGTCTTAGAATTACAGGTCTGGACACTAGCCTATCTATCAACGCTATACAGTTGACCCATTTATGACTGAAAGCACCACTAGTAATGAAGTGTTATTTTAACAATGCAATATAGGGAGGGGTTCATATTCATAACTTAAGCAACGTCTTAGCCCAGTTGCTCTCGTATGACGTCACAAATTCCTATTCAATGTCATAAACCTTTCTTAAGAACTTTCTTAAGCACACGGCCCCGACGAAGACAATCTTTTTTTTTTATAGTGGCTTGAGAGCAGATATTTCTGTTGCATGGTCACTGTTTGAGAAGGTCGTGTTGCATAGATGTCTATGTTATTCTTAAGTCTGCAAACAAGAATGTCTTGGCCAAGTTCGCATGCGAGATGACTTACGACGTGAAATAAAGAAAATATAGATAGTGTTTGCTAACGGCGGAGTGTGAATCCGTAGGCGATGCAACTTCAGTTGAGTATAGTTATGGAAAAAAAAATAGCTACAAAAGATATTGTGATTTTCTGTTAATATAATTAAGTGGGATTCATAGTCGTAGCTTAAGCAACGTCTTGGTAAAGTCGCTCTCATATGACGTCACAAATTCGTATTCAATACAAACAAATTAGTTTGTTTATAAAATACTTTTAAATGTTCTACTGTTAACCAAACTGGCAATCAAACAAGTGGTTAGAAATAGATTCGTCTTTGTATTCAGCAATAACAGCTGCTAACCTAAAGTATGGTAAAATCAAACTAGTTATATCAATAAAAATTGATAAAAATTATTTCAGTATTTATTATTGCCAAAAAAAACAGCATTATTGATCTTTATTACGATGCAGCAACCATTACTAAAAATATATATGTGTAAATTGGTTATGGTTTGCTTATTTTTTATTATTTCAGTACTGCAAGGAATACCTTTAACTCCAGAGGCGGTACTGCCGCGAACATAACCCAGGCATCATGAAAATTACAAAATAGAAAGCGATGAACGTAGGTGTAGTGGAACTGTCAGTGAAACAAAGCAGAAAGCACGAAATGTATTTCCAACTCGTGTGTAGTCGTGTATGTTTGTGTGTCTTCGGTCACTTAAGCATTTACTTCGTCAAGCCGGAAGTAGCACGTATGCAAGCACGTTGACATCATGAACTTTTCCTCTCGACACAGACTCTGCAACTGGTGTTGGGAAAACGGTTTCTTAAGAAACAAGACCGTCTTGACGAAGTTCTTGCTCAAATTGGGACTATGAATCCCACCCATAGTGTCCTGTGTCATACCAACAGAGCTCCTAGCGGCTCCGACACAAATTTGCTACTCGCAGTTCCCATTTACGCAATGTTAAAATAACACCAGTGTGCTAATGGCACCAATCAGTCACATGAGAGTAAGTTTTAGACTCCAAGTGTCCAGACCTGTTCCTCTATGGCCGTGATCTAGGCCATGTATATGTTGGTCATAGTGTCGTGGAAACAATGTTTTATCTAGTAAATGTAGTATGTAAGCTATGAAATAAAAGCTAAATTTATAAATCAAAGGACATTAGTTTCACCTTTGGGACATTTTTAATGGGCCAAAAAATACTAATGGAAATTCCCCTGAGCCGAATTCGGAATGCCGCAGAATACGTTGGATGACAAGGTAACGACGAAAAGAATACCCGAACAGTATGTACATTATCGGGCTACCACTAGGTACGATCAATATGTACACTCGGCCACACAAAAAATGTTGCCTCTCTACAGGCCAGAAATTTGTCTAAGTCTTACTTCGGGTATCTTCGGCAGCGTATAGACGCACACATCGAAATCGCAACAACCCAACGAGCCTCTCACGACACTCTTGTACCGTTCTTGAGACGCAGGTTCGAATCCCGTTAATGGAACAGAATTTTTTATTTTTGTCCCTACAGAAACAATGAATTAAGAATGACAATGTTCAAAATGAAATACGTATTCATCATGTATTTCATTCGTAACTATAATAAACCCAAAATATGTCAAGTTTATTCCCACTATTACGTTAATAAAATATGAAAATTACTGTCGTAAGTTTGCGAAATATAAGATATCCGTGTGGTATTCAGGTAAGACAAAATTATTAACAGAATATTTATTTAAAACAAAGAAACCAAAGAGCTGTAACTTTAAACCGTCATAGAATTGTTGAATTCTAAGTTACTAACAGTAATAAGAACATTACAAATTATGGATTGTTCACATTCACTGGCATTTTAATCGTGTAATAATACAAGGAAACGAATGTCACCTGGGTCTTTTGTCTTTTACAATGTAATATTACGAAGCACAATGCAGTTAAGATTCTAGGTAAAGCAAGTTATTTCCGTTAAATATTTACACCAAACTTATAACATACTACATGACATTACAATCGTTACAATACATAAAAAATTACTTACCGATCATATCAAGCTGTTCGTAGTAGACGATGATACTGTATGCCGTCCTATATATATATATATATATATATATATATATATATATATATGTAATAGTGCATTTTGCATTATATATATATATATATATATATATATATATTACAGCGTGTTGTGTTCATGCCCAAAAATCAATAATCGGAGCTGATGATACAAGACTATTCTAAATACCTTTGTTAAATTTTATGTAATGTTCAAATAACCTTGTTTGCCACATAGTAGTCTGAATCAAAGACACGTGATTATTCATAATTTATAACATTATTCAGGATTAACACTACGCCATACGTGTTAACTTTAAATGGAATGACGAGACAATTATTTTTGTAAATTGCAATTAGAACGTCAACAAAAAAGTTTATAAGGGCAGATATTTGGAATGTCTAATTTAATAACTTTTATTTTACAGGACCTCTTTAACCAATTAATTAAAATTATTATGTTACATTGGTAACCTTCAGTGTTGGGTGTTTCTTTCATTGTAACTTAATTAACAATTTAAACCAACTATTAAAACACCCAGCAACGCTTAACCGTAAACCGAGAACCCATTGACACGCAAAGCAGTTATTTTCATACGCGATAACGGGTGCCAATGCCAGATAAGTAAATAAAAGTGTGATGTGTATAACTTTGATATGAAACATACAAATGAATTATGCAAGTGTACCTGTAAATTCTAAGTTTATTAGATTATTTTAGAAAAAAAAGCAGTCCAGTGACATTTTAAACACACGTGTTCATTGATAAAATGCCTTATTCACTTGCACTGATCAGAAGTTCCATAATAGCGCCCTTACCTTTTGAAATATTGTTGGTCAAGTATTTTTAATATATTAATTAAGTGGATAGCACATTTACTAAAACATTCAAGTGAAGTATATTAAGACAGAACTTGCCTCAAGTGAAGTATATTGAGACAGAACTTGCCTCAAGTGAAGTATATTAAGACAGAACTTGCCATGTTTAAGTAATGTAGTATCAATTTCGTTTGTGTTTCATGTGCTAGTAGCTTTTATTTACTGCATATATATGTGTGTGTGCACGTGTGTGTGTGTGTGTGTGTGTGTGTGTGTGTGTGTGTGTATATATATATATATATATATATATATATATATATATATATATATATATATATATATATATATATATATATATATATATATATACACATACACACACATAAACACAGTCAACCTTCGATAACTCGGTCCTCGATGTCCCGGACTTCGGATAACTCGGACAGAATTTTAAAAAATTTAATAATATTTAATTATTTATTTCTTGGTTAAAAGACATAAAAAAATTGTTTCTGCTAGATTTAAATTCATCACGTTATATTTTAGAACAGTATTAAACTTTATAACGAAGTCGTCCATTGCTACTTAGCCTTTAATAATTCCACAATAAATATCTGGCAAGTTCCGTGTGGTAAAATGTTCCTAGCGAGGAGCGCGACGCGCGAGTAAAGATGCAACGCAGCAGGCCGACCTCTCACTTCTTTATATTTCCTCCCTCTTCTGCCTGCAAGCCAGGCACGCACGTGTGTCGTAAACAAACATTTCTGTATGGTGCTTGTGAAATGAAGGTAACTACGGGTTACAATGACACATAAACGGAAAATTCTTTTGTTCTGGTAAGTGCAATGAATTCAGGGCTGCAAAACAAATTGTTCCAGACATTAAAGAAAAATTAAAGATCATTGCTTCGCATTGCGATGTAGAAAAATTGGTGAGAGGGATTTACGCCCATTTAACAACGATGTTTTCAAGAGCCAATATGGGTGGTGAAAGAACAACTCAACATCCATGCCCAATCCGGACACAATGAGTCACGCTCGCTGGTTGATGATGCTCTGTTAATAACGTAACGACGTCTAGAGAGTTTTAATGTTTTAAGCGTGAATCGGATTTGTTTATAAACTACTTCACGGGAAATAATAGCGTAAATGTAATGGACCGTAAAATGTAAACATCTTATGCCGGATAATTGTAAACGATTTGCATTGAGTGACGCACGTGAATGGATTAACACGATTTTGTAGTTTTAATTTTTCCATGTTTACTATACACCGACAAAATCTTTCTCTTTATTTTAGAAGAAATGGTCACGTTATGAGCGAGTAAATATAGAAAAAATTGTACATTTGTTATATTCTACACCAAAAAAATATAGGAGGTAATTTTTTTGAAAACCCCTTATAATGGCGGCATCCCATTTTTATAGGCCTAAAATTTGGTCAAAAATATGTGGCGATTACGCGAGTAAATACAGTAACTCTGTAGAACATGATTAAAATTTTATTGCTTTATAATATGACAATTTGTGTAAGAATAATGCTGTAAATTATGTGTTCTATGATGCAATTTACATACATAAAACTAAATTTTAAAATTAGTAGTGTTGAAATGTGTTCACATACTTACAGTGACCCAGACGGATTGTTAAATACAGTCCCGTTTTTATTCGTGTACACGAAGAAAATTATTTTTGTACCTTTGTACCTTTGTAGGAGGGTAGAGTAACAATCAGGCTAGCAGTTGGCTGCTGCCCCTACGCTGTGACATACGGACGTAAGGTATTTTTCGATGTAAACATCTTATGTGAGGTGCGTGTGGTCACATGCGGCGTTTGTATTGCGTGAGACTGTACCGGTTGACCTTGACTACTTCCGCTCGCAACCTCCCTAGCTTATCTCCAATGATTATTTCTTATCTCTCTCACACGTGCACGCACAATGGCTGTCGCCAGCCAGACGAGAACTGTTATGTGATAGAAGGGTGCCTTGGTGCCAGCTTCTACCACAGAGATAAAAAAAAAGGATCAGCCAGAAGTAGCAGCATAAATAAATAAATAAAGATCTGACTGCCCACATTGTTTGACATTCTTTCATAGTCCTCCACGTTAGCGTTAATTTTCCCACTGGATGGCGGCCCTCCCGTAACTTGATACGATAGTTACGAACAAAACAGTATTTATTGCAGCCTCTTTTGCTTGTAGAAATGATAGCGTACTAATTTCTTCACGTTTCTCGTGATTAATGACTGATTACCCCACCTCCCCGGACACCCCTCGATAACACAGACAAATCGTAACTCGGACAGCTTCTTCCCCCTTTTAGTCCGAGTTATCGAGGGTTCACTGTATATATATATAAACTTCTTACATGTACATCTGTGACAATATATTTCAGGAGCTTTGTTCGTAAAATGAGGAAATCTTACAACATATCAGATGAATAAAGTAATATATTTTTGTAATAAACATTGACATTTCAATATTTCCAATGTTCGTTGACGAAAAAGTATGTGGAATTCAACCGGTGTTTAAAGCAACTAAAATAAACATCAGAATTTATTTAATTTGTTAACACTGCAATGGGTTATGCTTTTGGCTACAATTAATATTGTTTGAGTACTTTCACTAAATAGCTTTGTGAAACCAGAATAGTTTATGTCGTTTTATAATAATACATATATTTTAACTTAATTGTGGCTCGGCGATTTACATTTAAGATGTCACGGTTAATTAGATTTGCACGCTTGAAGCCAATGAGACTTTCTTACAAATTTTATTGAGATCATCTACATTATCAGCATGGAAAATCTAGCCCACAAAGGTGAACTTTTTACATTTGCAGGATATTTGAGGTAACTACAACCATTAGAAAATCTTACGTTTGAAAAGCTAGCGAAATCATTTTCTCACAAAACAGCTGCATCTGTGACATCTTCCTTCAGCACACCAGCCGGCACTTGGCGGTTCTAAAACTGTTTGTTTTTGTCGGACATATGGCTTATTTATTTAAATTGTGTTTTGGGCCAGTGTGTACGGTATAAATATTTATTCTGGTCGCAACCCACTTTTGAAATATTTACTGCATGCCCAGAACATCTGAAAAATACCTTCTATACACCGCCATTTTAAAAGGTATGAAAACTTACATATTCGCTTAGATAATAAGTAGTTTCTTTCTCTCGAAATTTGTTTATAAATCCTCAGCTTTTTTTGGTTTTCCACACACATTTCTGCTGTTTAAAACATGGGTATTCAGAATTACTTTAATGTAGCTGTTTTCATGTGCGTTACATATGTGGTATATCTAAAAGAAACTTCTTTAACGAAATATCAATTATATTTATTTCATATTTCGCTGCCTTGTATTTGAGTGTGAATTCATTTTTCATGAATTTTAAATTTATTACTTGTTGCCCATTGTATTTACATATTGCTATATTGATACATTGTTGAATAATGGCCAGTATTACAAATAAATAAAAATATGCAGCATGTTCATTATACCTCTTTCAAAAATTACACTTGAATAACAATCCAGTGTTACTTTGCGTCTTTGTGTTTTTAACTCATTTTCCCCGCATATCGTACACGCATTTTAACACCGAGCTACATAATGCATATAAAACCACGAACAAACTTTTAGAGTGGAAACTGTTCGGTAACGAAGCTATCGTGTACCGTAATTAACGGACAAGTTGTATCATATTTTGTCATACTGGCATAATAAGCTACTAATTCAGATGTACCGCACTGCACTCCTTAGTTCGAGTAATGGCGAACAACACACAGTCAGTACGTGAGCGTGTTGTTGCTCTAGTAGAATAGGGAGGTTTTGCAGTAACTTAGTCAAACGGTAACTGTCCCCATAGTAAAAACCCTCGTACGTAATCAGTCCTTTTCAGGAATACATCTATATACTAAAAGTTTTTGTTTATTAAATGTTTTTAGGGCCATGAAAACAAAACGGTTCCTATATGTAAATATATGTAAGACCAAGTTCTTACGTTGGATTTGAACCTCGATTCCACTGAGAAGTTTACACACTGGGTCACAATACTAATGAAAACTGTAGGTATTTGAATGGAACAATTGGATTTAAGTTGTAAGATATCACATGATGGTACTGCAACCAAATAATAAGATTGCAATATGTCCTGATGGCTACTGTTTACTCAACGTAGAGAACTAATGTACTGGATAACTATGTAAAATAACAATTCCAATATTAATAAGTGAAGTTTTTTTCCACACGTTCTAATGTGGATCATATAATTTAGGTGGACGGGTTTACTGACTCATTCACAGTCAAACAGGAAGAAAAGAAAACTACTTATCACGAATACAGAAATTCAAGCATTATGTTTTAAAACAATACATTGCTAAATTATGTTTCGATGATTTCTATGGTTTATGAATATTGTTCTGCATGTTATTAAAACATAAGTGTTGGTAGGGAAGATGAGTCTCTCTATCTATTCCACTGATTAATTTATGTAATAACTACAGTCATATAAAGAAGTGTAAGGTTGTTTAGGGCCTACTTGCATATTATTTGAAAGAAATATGCATTTTTCTTCCAGTGCAATTGAATAGCTTTTTTTTTTTGTTATTTAGCAGCATTAAAATCTATGCGTTTCTTGTCAAATTATTGTATTTATCTATCTCATATCTCATGCTAAATAAATAGTATGTTAACACTAACCTAATACGAGAGGAAATTTTAGTTGCCTACAATTTTTTTCCTTATTACATGGTTTTCCTTAGCAACTGCATTTTCTCAAAAATAAAATAAATATAATTATTGTTATATTGATTATTCGTTCCAACTCTGAGATTTAGACCAGCACATCCTGCAATATTTACATATATTACATAAAATATGCCATAACTTTAATTGTCGTATTAATTAACAGCCAACTACATTGTAGATCGACTTATAACTTAATTATAATGACATATTATCAGTGTATGTCCACACTTCCAGTGGCGGCTCATGGGTTGTTGCCAGGTGAGGCTGCAGATAGTCCAAACTGGACAGGTTGAGTGCTAGTTGACGTTATAACCACTAACACGCTGGTACGTAGGTTCCGCATTTTACTTAGTGACCGTAAACGAGTCAGTATTGAGTACATCTTTCGTACCATTGGTATACTGCGCATTCATCAGAAGAGTACAGTGCTATCTGCAGCCCCACCTGAAAACAACTCACGAGCAGCCACTGCACACTTCTTTGGCGTCCCTCTACAGTCTAACACATTTCTTAGTGCCTTTATGGGTATCTATAACAGTGCAATGCAGTACTACTTTTTAAATGATCAAAATAGCTGATAGCAATAAGTGTAGGTAATGCGGCCTATCTTTAGAGGTACGAGCTAGTCATTTAAAAATGTTTGATTCAAAAAGGCACTAAGAGAAGTGTTAGACTGTAGAGGGATGCCAAAGTAGTGCGGACATATACTAATAAAATGTCAACATAATAATGCGTAAAGTCTATTTCCAACATGTTTGCTAGTTGACTAACACGACCATTAAATATGTAATACATTTTACGTAACATATGTAAATTTTGCAGGATGTGCTAGTCTTCTGTATAAAATGAATAATATTACTGATGATTTTGAATAAAAATTCATTTAAAATTAACTTTATATATAAAGTAACAATTGAAAATTGAGTTTACCCATATTTATGTGTGTAAACACACACCAAAAACGAAATGTTGTATATAGCATAAGCACTATTATCGTGAAACACATCACAAAAGAAATTGATATTACATTACTTAAACAAACCAAGAAATGTCTGTCTAAATATACTTCACTTGCGTAATTTAGAAACTGTGCAATCCATTTAATTAATATATTAAAAATACTTGAACAAACAATATTTCAAAAGGTAAGGTTGCAATTATGGAACTTCTGATCAGTGCAAGTGAAAAAGGCATTTTATCAATGAACATGTGTGTTTAAAATGTCACTGGACTGCTTTGTTTTCTAAAATAATCTAATAAACTTAGAATTTACAGATACACTTGCGTGATTCATTTGTATGTTTTGTATCAAAGTTATACACATCACACTTTTCTTTACTTATCTGGCATTGGCACCCGTTATTGTGTAATTTGTCACGTATGAAATTTAACTGCTTTGCATGTCAAGGGGTTCCCGGTATACGGTTAAGCTTGCTGGACGTTTTAATAGTTGGTTTAAATTGTTAATCAAGTTACAATAAAAGAAACACCCAACACTGAAGGTTACCGATGTAAAATAATAAGGTCCTAGAAAATAAAAGTTATTAAATTAGACATTCCAAATATATGCCCTCATAAACTTTTTATATTGACATTCAAATTGCAATTTACAAAAATAATTATCTCATCAATCCATTTAAAGTTAACACGTACGGTGTAGTGTTAATCTTGAATAATGTTATAAATTATGAATAAACACGTGCCTTTGATTCAGACTACTATGTGGCAAATAAGGATATTTGAACATTACATAAAATATAACAAAGGTATTTAGAGTAGTCTTGAATCATCAGCACCGATTATTGATTTTTGTGCATGAACGCAACACGCTGTAGTAAATTATACAAAATGCACTATTTTTTGGATATATGTTTGTATGTTTATATAAATATATTTATATATATTTATTTATTTGAACAACTCACATCACCGTCTACTACGAACCGCTTGATGTGATCGGTAATTTATTATTATTATAACGATTGTAATGTTGTATAGTATGTTATAAGTTTGGTGTAAATATTTAACGGAAATAACTTTCTTTACCTAATATCTTAACTGCATCGTGCTTCATAATATTACATTGTAAAAGACAAAAGACCCAGGTGACATTCAGTTCCTTGTATTATTAAACGATTAAAATGCCAGTGTGAACAATCCATAATTTGTAATGTTCTTATTACTATATGTAACTTAGAATTCAACAATTCTATAATGGCTTAAAGTTACAGCTCTTTGGTTTCTTTGTTTTTAATAAATATTCTGTTAATAATTTGGTCTTACCTAAATACCACACGGATATCTTATATTCGCAAACTTACAACAGTACTTTTCATATTTTATTAACATAATAGTGGGAATAAACTTGACATTATATTTTGGGTTTATTTTAATTACGAATGAAATACATTATGAATACGTATTTCATTTCAAACATTGTCATTCTTAATACATTGT
The DNA here is from genome assembly GCA_003012365.1 of Medauroidea extradentata. Classification (NCBI taxonomy): domain Eukaryota; kingdom Metazoa; phylum Arthropoda; class Insecta; order Phasmatodea; family Phasmatidae; genus Medauroidea; species Medauroidea extradentata. The sequence goes on along the minus strand of PNEQ01017127.1, from coordinate 15,192 downwards.
TTCTGTGGGGACAAAAATAAAAAATTCTGTTCCATCAACGGGATTCGAACCTGCGTCTCAAGAATGGTACGAGTGTGTCGTGAGGAGCTCGTTAGGTTGTTGCGATTTCGATGTGTGCGTCTGTACGCTGCCGATGATACCCGAAGTGGGACTTAGACAAATTTCTGGTCAGTAGAGAGGCGACATTTGTTGTGTGGCCGAGTGTACATTGCACAATCTGACTTAATAGTGAACATTTATTTTTGCATGTCTCAAACTAGAGTGGCTCAGTAGAACATCAAGTGTGATCCGACTACAGCAACATTCATTGGAAAAATGAAGTCTAACATGGTACTAGATATGATATCTAGTGTTAGTTGTAAGTTGACACATCCATGTCAAGACTATAGAAAATTAGGTTTTTTATATTTAGTTTTTTGCTAAGAATATACCTTCAACAATTTGACTTTCAGAGCTGCAGTGACCGAGTAATTAGAGCACTCGCCTCCAACAGTGGTGATCTCTTCCTCGTCGTCACAAGAACTATGGTGTTAGTTGTCTCAACTACTAAACTCAACATGAATTTCCCATTATTCTTTGCGTTACTGTAATGGGGAATTGATTTACCGAAATTGGGGCTAATTTTGCACACTTTTTTTTTTGTAAATGACAAGGATTTCGTCGTCCACAATTTTAATGTAAATAATTCTTTTTGTGATTAATCATTAGAACGTATTCTTGTATGCAAGTAATGAAAAAGTTATTTCAATTGGTAAATAACCTGTTGAAGAGAAATCGATACACACTGTTTGGTATGGTTAAATATGGTGGATCATCATAATGCAATTGTGTGAGAAACAGAAAAAGACTATAATGCAAGAGCGGACCATATATGCAGACCAGCAAAAATTCGAAATGCTAAAATCCAACATGACCTCGCCGGGTAAAGGACATGGGGCATACTTCAGACGGCTGCTGACCAACGTAATATAGACATAATAGAGACTCCCACGTCCTACCGCACACTTAATTTTCAGATTTAAAGAGAGAAACATAAAATCTAGTTTTAGATATTTATGTACTCAGCGTTATTTTTAAATACAATATTGAATTGATTATTCGCCAGGTTACAAAGCTATTGATGATATCTGGAATACATATTTTACGTTTGTTCAGCCTATCAATTCATGAATCTCGAAATTCCTTCAATTATATTATGTATCTTCACACAACAAATTGGAGCAAATACCGTAATAGTAACCCTTCATGTTAATTAGATCTGGTTGAAACCATAAAAACATATTACGCCCTTTTTCAGCCCCTTGATATTTGAATTAAAAAGTAACATGGGGTCCTACATCAAGCCACCATTTAAGATTTATGATTCTTGATTCAGCCTTTCGAGCTGTGAGTTAATGAGTGATAGGTGGGTGAATGTGTGTGTCGGGGGGGGGGGGGCACTTCATTACTTATATGAAATTAATGACAATTTAAAATTATAATTCTTATAATATAAAGAATTTAAAACGAAAAATACACTGAGTTACTGCATCAATAAGGTGGTACACTGAATGGATTTACAGAGAATTCGGCTACAACCTATTATTTAGTAATTGATGTTTAAATGCTGAGAATATTAATAATTGTTGATAGAACAAGGTATGTTAACAAATTTATTTTTAACCGTTTGTGCAATTGTATTTTTAATTATTTGAATTGGAAATATGTATTTCTTTGACGACATAATATTATAATGGCATATGTACACAACAATACAGAACGTTATTCTGTCCCATTGCAAGGAAACATTCAAAGATATTGGCATTTTCTCATTAAAAAATATGTCTGTCTAATAACAAAATATGTCAGTAATTATTTAGTATTGACTCATAACGAGAAAAAAATTTCCAACACGATATTGAAAAGCATAGTTTTTGTACCTTCTACACACATTTACCCACTTTTTTCTTTACCTGCAAGTGTTTGTGGATTTAGTTTAGAATAAATAACTTCAGTTATGTGCGTATATCAAGTTCCTGGTCCATTTACTCCAATTATCTTTATTGATTTCCAGGAGAGTTATAGCTGTTTTAGTACGTGAAATTATCCAAAACATTTGTGGCCCGTCACACTGATCTCAATCGACAAGGTGGACGATACTCTTACCATTATTTTCGTAGTGTCCGGCACTAAGTTTTGGCGTTTGTAATACCACTGTCAAATCAATTTTAAGCTACAACTATTAAAATAAATTACACCATTTTACCTTTCAATCTGCCTTTAATTAAAGGAGTTGCCTGCTGCTGGGCAGGAGACGAAATAATTTTTCTCTCTAAATAAAGTGCGGATGTACATACAACGCTACCTGTTGGCATTTTATTGAACTTGGGGGCCATCACAACACTAACAATTCTAGTATTTTGAAAAATGTGTTCGTCGTGCGTCCTAGGAGTAAAATCTTAAGTAAACAGAGTGGTTTTGTGCCACACACGTCACCGGGATAAAAGCGGCCATACACAAATATTATTTCCTCTAAAGTCATTTTCCCGAAAGTCGTTTCGCCGAAAATGTAAGTACCTTGCTATAAAATCCACAATGTCACAGTAACCACAAATCTTTTCGCCTGAAGTCGTTTTGCCGAAAGTTGTTTCGCCGAAATTCATATGATAGCAGTTTCTTTTCAAACATTCATTTTCCCGAAAATAGTTTTCCCGAAAAAATTAATTGTGCATTCGTTTTGCCGAAAGTCGTTTACCCGAAAGTGGTTTACCCTAATTTTTCAGCAACACCTTCATTTTCACAGAAAGTCGTTTTACCGAAATTTATTTTCCTAAACAGTCGTTTTCCCGATGCTTTCGGAAAAACGGTTTTCGGGTAAATGACGTGTACCCGTAAATAGCACTGCTGTAGGCTTGTGCTACACTGTTATACAACATTATACAATACAATATACTGTTGATTATATAAGATATTAAATTTGGATAAAGAATTGACGGTTCCATGCAAAATCTAAGAAACAATATTATACTAACCCGAAAGATTACTCACCTAAGTTTACGAACATCAGCCCAGAGAGTAAATATAGCACCATCGTAGCCGACACTGGGTGTGGTTCTATTGTAAAGTAAATACATGGGTATTAAGTAATTAAGTATAGTAATGGTTTGCGCCCGTAAAAAGGTTTATTTACTGTATTATTGCATATTACAGTGCTCGGATATAGCTCTGACATTGTGTGATATAACAGAGTGCGTAACACGAAACTTTTATAAAACCTCTAACTCGAATACCTTTGAAATATAACATTTGTTACATTTTATGAGTGATTACATTCATATAACCAAAACGAACCACTGTAACTGACTTAAAAATAGTTTTTTATTGCCAATGCGTAGTCTGGCATTCCGCCGGAGTGCGGACAGCAGTCAGCTAGCTTGCCAAGGCTCCGTGTGTACTATAGCTTGTGACATCACAGCGCGAACAGTAGCTGTAGTTACCTCAAATCTATTTTAAATTTAAAAATTTCAACACACATCAACTTTCTTTTATATATACATAGTGTGGATGTTCTCATTGAAATTCACTTGATAGGTCCATTCTGAACTTTGTATACCATGTACAACACTACATTGTAAATAATCATTTAACTTTGGAATTTATATAGATTTGTGTAACTAATCCGGAAGATTTCTCTTTACGGTTCGGGAATGAAGTTTTTTCTCTGTCAACTAACTTATATTCAGTTTTATTCGTCTGACTTACATGCGACACAGAATATTGCTTTAAGATTTTCCTTCTCTTAAGTTCTGTTTATAAGTCTTTTTCCAAGTTTTTGGAAACAAAGTCATCGTAACTATGGATTTGTCACTTACAAGCAAACGTCCATTTTATCAAAACACTGGATTGTCATAAAATCTATAAAAACTCAATGTATTGTCACAGCATCCAGAAACATTTCTGCAGTTCGCAATCGCAAAAGCAGGCATTCTTATTTCTCGACAAAAAGAAGAGGTATTATATGTGAGATGCCTATGTCTGCCTGAGTGTCGTCAGTGGCTTTGTAGCTCCGAAATGGCAGGACCAATTTAAATGTTTTGACTTTTTTAGATTTAAAATTAAATTCAAGTTTCACTGGGATGGTTTTTCGCTGTTTTCTATGAAAATCTGTCTAGCTGTTTAATAGTTATGAGCTCTTTTCTGAATTGGCATTAGAATGGTGTTGACATAAAGTAGAATATTTATTATGGGTTTGTAATTTATTCAGTCGACTTAAATTTTGGTACATATTTTAAATAAATGTGTCTTGTAATGATATGGTAACCTGGAACTGCAACCAAATACTTAGTACGTTTTGTAATCATAACATAAAAATATAATCAAACCCACACACATACAACAACCCTTTAAAAAGTATAAAATATAATTTCACACGCTAAAGTTGACCATTAAATTATTAAATGTGTTGGGGTTGAGCTAATTACAAAATAGGTTGCTAAGAGGGTGTGGTATATAAATAAGCGTTGCATTTTTCTATTGAGGTCTGCACATTTTTGAATGTCAATGTAGAAAACCTGCAAAATAGCAATCCTTGATAATGACATTATCCAACATAATGAGCAACTATTTATCTAAAATAATGCATTTGATAAGTGTGATCTCTTGCTCCGCAGACAAATGTACGAGATTTCGGCGTCAGAGATTATTCTTCAGATATACATTAACTGAGGAATTTTTTGGTCAGAAAGATAGAAAAAAGCTATAGGATAGCTGTTTTTTTAGTTTTGCAAATTGTCTTCGAGAAAGCTACAAACTGATGCATTTAGAGCTGAATTATACACCATGGACTCTTAAAATTGGCAAAACCAAAAAGAATAGAACAAAACAACAATACTACATCAACAAAAAGATGCACCACTCCAACAATTTAATTTTAAAAAATAAATTTGGTCTTTTCTTTTGGCAATGCAACACACACATGGACACACTATATACATCGTAAGTTTTGCTGCTATTACTTATTTTGTTTCAAGTTTTCTTATTTAAACTACTTATTCTGGTTACTTAGAGATTCCCCGACACATTTAACGGTCAACAACAATGTGAAACTATTAATTTTTACATTTTAAGGTATATTTTTTTCATTAATAGGAATTTTTTTTATGTTTTGTTTAAGTTTTTCATTTATAGTCAAATCTACTGCCATAACGAAGAAAAATAAAATCCACTGATATTTGAGACAGTGGATTCACAGCAACAATAAACTCGTAACTTGTACGAATTTGCTGTCCTCTCAACACAAGAAGGTTATCGTCAATACGAACAAAAATTAAATAACAGAGAAACGTTCCAATATAACCACGAGTTCATAACAAAATTAGTAGCATTAAAATCACGGTTCAAAACTTGCAAGGAATTGCACGCAGCCATTCACTCTGGGAGGGCATCACAAGTGACCCTCTGAAGTAGTTACAACAGCCGGGTCAGCCCTACCATCTTGTTTACTTATCTTGGGTTCGATAATTGTTGCTCCATGTTGTATGGCTCCCCGTCAGTTGCAGTATTGGAATATTCTTGTTTCTCAGTTTTGAAATTCTGAGACTGTATTGTGCAGAACAAGCTTCTCAGTTAAACTTTTAACCAATATTTATGCCGCAATCAATCCGGCAATTTTTTTTATTTTCTTAATTTTCTGGACTGATTCTGGCCTAAATAAAGAATATGTTTAAAGTCCAACTTCAATGCTTGTACAGCAGAACACGGTCAATATAACAATATATCGCACACTATGATAGCAAATTTTACATTTTACTTCTCAGAAATTAATATGGAGCCTTAATACTATAATGTACTGTTGGATTTGTAAGGGACTGTTCATGCAATTTGACGTACAGTTTGGCCTTTTATTATTATTCGCCAACTCTTCAAACTTGACAGTTTCTATTTTGTAACCAATAAAGCTTCTAAAGATAAATTAAATTTTTTGTGAGGTCATTCTAACAACTTGTACAGTAACCTCCTATGGAATGTTACGTCTTTCTCTATATCTGTGATAACAAAAAATTTTAAACAAATATAATGTTACGAACAATTGACCAGTTTTCTGTACATTCAAAGGCAAAGTGAATAGAAAACTAGAATATTGCCGAATATCTACACGTTCCCGTATTTCATTATAGTTGTTAGCTGACCAACTACGTTTTTAGGAACATGAAAGAAATTATTGAAACTTAGGCTACCAAATTTTATTTTATTAAATATGGTTGGCCTAATTTAATAAAAGGGATTTATGTACTGACATGCAAATGGCAAATAAATGAAACTATAACCAAACTGTTTGCTTTTTATAGGTAATAATAAAGAGCTACACCACAAGTTGAATAATTTATATGTTACTTTGTATAAATTGGATTATTTTTCGAACTTTGGGTTCATTTCCGCTCAAGTCAAAAGAAACACAGTAATTATATATTTCGTTGGCGAGAGGCAGGTGACTTCGTCTCTCGCCATCCCCGGCGAGCAAAAAGGAAGTCTTAATAATATAAACTTTGTATTGTGATTAGTTTAAAGCATCTTTTTTTAACACATTGACTTTATCAAAAATTTCATTTTCAAAACAAAATAAAAATGTAGCCAATTACATGAGAAAAATTATTATTCAGTTATAATTTTACCAGTACCAAAATATGATGGTAAAATAAAAATTGTTTTCCAATACAGCATGATACACTATCAGAAACACTACTTAAAATTACAAATTATAAATGAATTCATGACTTTCGAAATTTAATAAAAAAAAATTTTAGGAACTTAATTTCATTCTAAGTAAAAAAAAAAATTACCTGCGTATTAATTGTACATAGTACATACACACTTATACAGTAGTCGCAGATTTACGTCGTACCAATTTACATTGTTTCGGATTAACGTCGCTAATGTTTGAGTACCTATGTTTCAATTTAAGTAGTCGCAGATTTAAAATAACGTCATAATTTTTATTTTTATTAAAACGCTATACATAAATAGTCATATGTATGGCAGTTTTGCATTTTATTTGTGAAACATAGCGTAAGCTGCGTGCACATTGCCCTATATTATCATACACTGTGACAAATGCTACCTTCCCTCAACGCAGTGATGCAATACTACTCACCCGGCCCACCCACTTACTTCACTAGCACGACAAAGCCTTATCTCGTTGTCGAGACAACGCAGCAGTTTCTCCATTCCCCTTTCCAAATAGCCTTTGGCCCTGCTTTAGTCGCTGTGGTACTGATGACATCGCTTTCTACCGAGTTAGGCCGGGATTGCAATGCCTTCGCATTCATTTTGCTTTAACTTTCACATAAGCAGGAAACACTTTGACAAGCACATTTAAATAGGCCCTATCACGATTGCGCCACTTTATACTTACGTTCACTTTCACATAACGAAAAGCTTGTCTATGTCAAGCTTTTAAGTTAAAGTGATATGTGAAGTTATACCACGCGATCGCCTGGGACAATCATATTTCGGAGGAGTTAATGTCTTCTAATGTATCATGTTATCTTTGACTATTAATTTCAAGGCTCTCTCACAATGTTTTACATTGCCTGCTTGCAGCTTACATGAAGGATCGTAATATGGCACCTCAATTGTTTACGTATTAGGTACACATTAACATGATAACATTGTAAGATATACGTGACTGTGAAGTCCTCGTAATCCCGGACTTATAAACTTGCCACTGTTTAGGTTTACATTACTGCGCTTTAAACCTGCTTCAGTACAGTATAAACTCACTGCAATTAATGCTAATTACTTTACGAAATGGCTTCGAAACTGTCGAGTTTATCTTCGAAGATCGTTATTTCAAAAAATAAGAACAGAACTCCTGTCTCGTTAGCCACGAAAATGTAAGTTTGGCGACTTTTTGATTCAGGCGAGAGGGCAGATGACAATAGTAAAGTGTTAGCACTACCGCCTACTACAGTTCCGAGCAAACGCGGACAAAATTGGATGGCACTAAGCAGAATGGAACAAACCAACATATTAATCAAATAGGAGCTAATAGTGGCACATAGAAGAACAAGGTCCGAAGTACATCTTAGAAAGGGAAGAAGTACTAAATCACAACATTTGATGAAAAATAAGAGCCCGGAAAAATGGTTAATACAAGGCTTAGATACACACACTAAACTTTGACCTTGAATATCTCAGTTCCAGTTAAATGTGGGTTTGTTCCTTTCTGCTTAATGTCATTCAATAAAGAGTAGCATGCTTAAATTGCCGCCTGTCAGTGCTACAAAGATTAGTTATTCGCGTCATAATACAATAGGGCAGATGCTTGCAGCGTGGATGGAAACACAGGAACAGCAAAACTGTCCTGTAAATTTAGCGTTGATTAAAAACAAAGCCTTATTTTTTAACCGTGAGGTAATAAAAAAATGTTGAAGGAACTTCGACCTTAAAGGATGAAGTGTTTACTGCCAGCCACGGATGGTTCCGGAGATTTAAGGCCAGGTATAGTTTCCACAACATAAATATGACAAGCAAGGCAGCAAATTCCGACACCAGTGTAGCAAAGGAATTATTCCGAAACTTAAGAAGACTATTGAAGGTGGCTACACGTCCAAGCAAATTTCCAATGCAGATGAAACCGGACTTTTCTGAGAAAAAATTCCGGCGAGAACCTATATTGCCAAAGAAGAAAGAACTGCACCTGGTTTCAAAGCTGCAAAGGATCGTGTGACTGTCTTACTGGCGACAAAAGCAGTTAGCATTTGCAGCAGAAAAAAAGAGATAATATCGCACTCCGGCGCGTCTGTGTGCGAGTGCGCTTCCGGCCGATTGTAAGGGGTGGGTGGCAGTTTCGACTAATTTTACGTTGTTTCTATTTACGTCGCTGTTTTCAGAAACGTAACCCCTACTGTAATAATAATTGTCTCGCCATTATTTGAATAACTTCCAAAGAAATATATGAGCAACAAAAAGAAAATGGATCCAGCTAGCAGCACACTCATTTTACAGCGCTTTAGTTCTGACTGCCAATACACCACCTGGAGAATATCATAGGTTCTAATGAGTTGTAACATGACATTTCGAGTGTTATTTTACGACAGAAACCAATATAGTGAAATTGTTTCCGGCGTTTGCGTTAAAACCCCCATTGTGCACATTAGGGGTCTAAGACAAATCGAAGTTATTGAAGCAACTCGGCTACGCTTACAGATTCTTCATGTTTCGTCCATCCCATTCAAAAGGAATGAATAACTCTTGCTACATACTGTTTCTACCGCAAACGAACCGTAAGTCCTATTATTATGCATTTAGGATTGACTCCTTCAGTCGAATGTATTTTCCATTATATTTATACTGTATACCTCCTTTATAAACTCTTTTAAATGTGCTACTTTTATGTTGGTAATAGTCGAAATTCTTCTCTGTTATATTAACAAAAACAAGGCAACGGTGGAGAAAACCATGTGGTAATAGTAAGAGATGGGGTAGAAATTTGGCATAAAACCAAGCCTATTATGTTACCTCACAACGTTGAGAAGTGACTAAGATTTTATAATACTGTCGCGACGGTAAAATTTGAGGAATTATTTTTTTTAATTTTTGCTCTTTTTACTTAAGATATCTGTTGTTGATAGCATGGTCAGATATTTAGTTATTTCTTTTTCTCAACATTGATTTATTGTTAAGACACTTTGCTAAAGCCTTGGGGAATAAAGGCAGATTGTTTGTAGCTGTATTTTAGCTGTTCCTACAGCAGTTGGTTGAGACGGTAGCCCGCACCAGGAAGTTCGTAAAGTTCACTGCCTCGGTCATAGTCAGTAAATTCCTAACGTAACTTTACTTGCTGTGTAGACGGGACAATGTCCGGGCTGTTTACTGTGCCGAGCGGTCATTAGCCAGGGGCTGTCTGGAAATTTCGGTGGTAGTATGCACATCTGGCACTTCTGCACGATTTCCGCGTATTTCTTCCCCCCTGCCCCCCCCTGGTTGCGCCTGCGTCCACGTCCAGATGTTTCTGTGACCTAGTCTGTCCAATCCTCCTGCGCGCTGCAGTTTTTTTTCTTGTGAGGACATTCACCGCTCATTGCCCAGCTGGGTTGTGACGTAGGAGAGGCTGAGAGAAAACACGTGCTTGGAGGAGAGGCAGAGAGAGGGAGTTCGACTGAGCGAGTCCAATAAGGCTGTATTTGGAGAGGAGGCTCCGCCCGTGGGCGGGTCGATAAATTGTCAAGCATAGGCGAGGGGAGCGGCTCAGTGTTTGGCGAGGCACCTTTGTAGTAGGATGTCAGGAAGACTGAGAATGGGGAGCTGGGCGAGGCGGCGTATCAAATCATTAAGATGAGTATAGTTTCTCTCTATTTCTTATAAAATTTTTTCTGATAAACTGCCCGCCTCTCAGTAGGCTTAGATAGTAGAAATTCTCTATAGTAATTTAAGTGTTAACGTTTAAGTAGACCAGTTATTATTCTTCACCTCTGCCTATCACCCAAAGATCCCTATTTCCTCTCAAGCCAAGCGACCTCTACCTCTAACCCTCAAATTCTCAATATATTTTTAAGTTCACCCTCACCTAGTCCTGACACATATTTGGCGGAGTCGCCGGTTAGTGTTTGGTTAAGGATTTATTCTGGTGACCAGGTATCAGTTTATAGGTCTTTATAATATTGTTATTTAGTAAATGGTTGGGTACCTGGGCCACTAAGGTTTTCCCCTGGCCACAACACTAAGGCAGCACTGGTGTTGAAAAAATAGCTGGTATTCTTATTTAATTATTTAGTATCGAGACTTTTTGTTAGATTGTCTATTTAATTAATTGTAAAGGTTATTTATATGAGTAGGTAAGCCAGTAGGCCAATAGGATTTTAAGGTAACAGAAATATTGTTTTTTTTATTAGTAACCTAATAACTAAACCATAACCTATTTGTTTTTATATCTTTCTTTATGTTAAATTTAACTAAATGTGTTGTTTACCCAGAAAATTAATTTAAATTCCAGTTAGGTTAATGTTACATAATTTTATTACAACATTGAGGTTAAGTTAATTGTAAAGCCAATATTATTTTGCCACATGTAAGTTTAGGTTAGATGTTTCGAGAGAGAAAACTGCGCAGTCATACAAAGCGATTGCAGGAGACATTAGGAATAATTATTGAAGTTAAGGAAGGTTCTGCTCCAGAAAACATATCAGAGAACCCTTTAACAAACCAGGCAGTATCAGATAATTTAGATAATAATAATTTGGAACTTAATACCGACATTATTCCTAACCAGGCAGTAGATACCAGATTCGAGGATTTTTCGGAGATAAATATGGAATCGAGTAAATTTACGATAAATTCAGGCTTTTATTTTGGGAAATCTACCGAGGATGTCACAGAGTACCTGGAGAGTTTTAAGAGGGCAGCTGTTGTTAATGGGTGGTCAGATAAACAGTGTGCCATTTTCCTGCCAAGCTCCCTGCGTGGAGCAGCAGCCAGATGGTACGATAGTTTAGGAGGTAAGGAAGAAGAACTAAACACATATGAATTGTTGTCGGAAGCATTGAAGTCTGCGTTTGCTAGAGTTGGTGAAGTAGAGGATTTGGAAATGAGGTTACGCATACGAATTCAGGGTCAAAATGAGTCTCTCGAGGAATTTGTGTATGATATTATTAGTATGTGCAATAAACTGGATAGTCAGATGTCTGAAGACAATAAGGTTAGGTACATCTTAAGAGGTCTTAGGCCTGACATTGTAGAGAAAGTAATGATGTTGGAGAACAAAACAGTGACCCAACTGATACAGAACTTAAGAAACATAGAAGCGGGGAACTACTATGCCAGAAACAGACAGGCATTAACTTCAGGATGGGCGCAAGGGACATCGGAAAATTTAAAAGTTGCGCAAGTGTCTAGGTTAGAGGGAACAGCAGACTCTAGTGAGGTAGCCAGTATGAAAGACACTATACAGACATTAGGAAGACAAATGCAGGAAATGACAAAACAAATAAAGACACTCAGTCTTGCATCCAGTAATAATAAACATCATGTTAGCCATGCTAGAGGTCATTCTAATTGGCAGGGTACACAGAGACAAATACACCATAATGCCAACAGTTTCAGTAGTTATAACCATCAAAGACAGTCTAACCCAGCAAATAATTAAAGGATGAGAAATTTTACTAATTCTCAGAGACAGGGATATTTTTCAGCCTCTAGACCACAACGAACCCCTGATGGGAAACCAGTTTGCTATGGTTGTGGGAAATCTGGACATGTGAGGAGAAATTGTCAATCAAATGTACAGGGTAATTTAAGAAATAATACTCAGGGAAACGACTAAGGGCGAATCATGTTAAGGGTAATGGTTCGTCCCACAAACTCAGGGTTTCGCTCTCAATGGACTCGGGGTATCATGAGTTTGGGTGCCTACCTTTTTGGCAAGCCAACCCCTATTTTTGTGGATAGTGGTGCTGCAGTATCTTTAATAGATAACAGGCTAGTGCCTACCCAGTTTTGGAGGGAGGCCGAACACAAGGTATTTTCTGGCGTGACCGGACAAAACCAAGTTATTTCATATGTGATAAATTTAAAATTAAGCATGCTTGGTACACTCACCCTGCAGATGTTGTTAGTGCACCATTAGATGGAGTAATTTTAGGTTGTGACTTTTTGGCTAAATATCAGGCTCAGTTAAGTTTCAATGAAAGAGGAGGCTGCCATGTAGTATTAAATTATCCACAGTATGGTTTACGAAACATTCCTGCAGTAATACGAGAAGCTAATAACACTGAATACAGGGATAAGACAGAGATAAAAATTAAACCCTGAAGTAGAGGAAACAACACCACTCTCAATACAGCTAGACAGGCAGGAACTCAAAGAAAATTTTGGTTATGTTACAGTAGGAGAACATGTTAGGTTAGAACCTCGAGTACACCAGGTTATTGACATCACATTTGAAGGTAATGAGCTCCCTGATGAGGCGTTGATGGAGCCATTTGAAAACTTGTATGATAGGTATTCTATTTTGGTACCATGTAGTATTGTAGTAACAAACAAACAAACGAAATTGTGGATAACTAATGTAGCTAATTATGCAGTTACATTACCCAAGAACATGAAATTAGGGGTACTTCATAAATTTGAAAACACACATCCTGATAAGACACAAAAGCCTATTCAGGTCAGACAGGTTAAGAAAAGTGATTATTTTCATGAAACCAAATTAGACATCAACCCAAACCTAACCCCTGAACAGAAAACCAAATTGAGAGATCTTTTGTATAAGTATAGGAGATGTTTCAGTTGGACACCTAACCAAATTGGACGTACACACGAGGAAGTGGTAACATTGGACACAGGAGACAGTCCTCCGATCAGTTCTGTACCATATAAGGTATCCCCAGGAGAGCGTGAAGTTATACACAACATTGTACAGGAACATATTTAGAATAGTATTGTGAAACCATGTAGCACGAGTTGGTGTTCACCTGTTGTGTTAGTAAGAAAGAAAGATGGAGATTACCGGATGTGCATAGATTATCGACGGCTGAACCTTGTATTGAAAGACGACAAATATCTGTTACCTAGGATTGGCGATTTCTTGAGTTATCTTACTGGTGCAAAATTTTTCAGTCATTTAGATATGAATTCCGGGTATCATCAACTTAGAATAGCAGAAAAGGACAAGGAAAAGACATCTTTCATAACTCCAGAGGGTACTTTTTATTTTGAAACATTACCCTTCGGTTTAAAGACAGCACCATCTATATTTCAGAGATACATGGATAAGACATTAGCTGGACTAAAATGGGGCTCATGTTTGGTATACCTAGATGATGTACTAATTGCTGGTAATACCTTTGAACAACATTTAGATAGGTTAGAGCAGGTATTGAAGAGATTTTTGAAAGCTAATCTTACCCTCAAGCCTACCAAATGCTCTTTTGGTTATGAGGAAACAGAAGTGTTAGGTCACATCGTAAACAACACAGGAATACGACCCCACCCTAACGAGGTAAAAGCTGTAAGAGAATTCTCTACCACTACCGATATAAAAGGTGTAAGAAGCTTTTTAGGATTGGCATCTTTTTACAGAAAATTTGTGGAAAATTTCTCCCAAATTGCAAAACCTTTATCTAGTTTGCTGAAGAAGAATCGAAATTTTGTTTGGGAAAAGGAACAGGAATCTGCTTTTAAAACTCTAAAGGACAAACTAACCTCTTCACCTACACTAATTCATTTTCAGGAAAATGACCCCATTGAAGTACATACAGATGCAAGTACTCAAGGTATAGGGGCTATACTTATGCAGCGTAGGTATGGAAAACTCCACCCAGTTGCATATGCTAGTAGGACGTTGACCCCAGCTGAGACTAGATACCCAATAACTCACCTATAGGTGAGTTATTGGGTATCGAGTCTCAGCTGGGGTCAACGTCCTACTAGCATATGCAACTGGGTGGAATTTTCCATACCTACGCTGCATAAGTATAGCTAGAATGTTTGGCACTTGTTTACGCTCTAGACCAGTTTAGGCCATATTTGTATTTAAAACCTTTCACAGTAGTTACAGACCATCATAGTTTATGTTACCTAGATAAACTAAAAATGAATGCCCACAGCACAGGGAGAATCACCCGATGGGCACTAAAAATGATGGAATATCAGTTTGAAATAAAATACTCAAGTGGGAAGAAACATGGCCACGTTGACAGTCTAAGTAGAAATCCAGTTGCTGTAGGTACACTTAAAGATGAGGAAAAAACCTTAAAAGTGCCAGTACTCTCTTTACCAGGTTATGACCTAGCAAAAGCCCAGTGTAGCGACCCAGAGTTGTTACCCTTATTTAAAGAAGTTGAAAAGCCATCCAGGTCAGATTCTAAACTCAGTAAGTTAGCCAAGAATTTTTGTCTAAAGGAAGGTATACTATACAAAATTAACACTAGACCTGAAGGAAGACAGAAGTTGCTTGTGATCGCTGAGGAGTTGAGGGCTGAGATATTGAGCGAGTGCCACGATAACCCGTTGGTTATTGGACACTTAGGATTGGCTAGAACAGTAGACAAGATTAGGCGTAGATATTACTGGAAAGGAATGTACAAACAGGTTGAAGCTTATGTTAGGACCTGTAATGATTGTCAAACTAAAAAAGGAACCAACCAAAAACCCGCGGGATTCCTCCAACCTATCCCACCTGGCGAACCTTTTGAAAGAGTCGGTATTGATTTATTA
>PNEQ01017126.1:0-49891 GCA_003012365.1 Medauroidea extradentata | reverse complement strand
ACGCCCATCTAGCATGACCTAATTTCCTTTTTTCTATCATACGCCTAAATGTAATAGTTCCCTACCGCTTCATCCATTCACATTAGCCATACGCCCTTCTGGCACAACATATATTACATTATTAGATACCCTTACGCCAATTATCGCTAAATTGCAAAAAGTGTTGATACGCCCTTCTGGTTTGATGCCCTCGATATAAGCAACTCATTTCTAGATTGTGCATTCCTCGAAGTGTTAGCTCTCACCCGGGTTTGGCATTTGTCTTTGAAACACTCAATCATTTGTGTTTTGGGTTTTCTCAGTCATCACACCCCCCTATGTGCCCCTTCTAAAAAAAGCATTGGCGTTAACAAATCT
Organism: Medauroidea extradentata; assembly: GCA_003012365.1. NCBI lineage: Eukaryota > Metazoa > Arthropoda > Insecta > Phasmatodea > Phasmatidae > Medauroidea > Medauroidea extradentata. Next base: position 49,534 of record PNEQ01017126.1, on the reverse strand, counting down.
CGGCCAGTTTTAAGTTACATATGGTGGTGTAATTAATCACCTTTTTATTAGAGCAAAATTAGCCACACAGGGAAACGTCAGGATAGTCGTAAATACATCTTCGTCACAATCTAGACGTATCAACAATACGGGACAGTTTTGTCACAGGAATTTCCTTATCGCGGCCGTTTACCAAGACGCTCAAAAGTAAAAGCTCGATAAGGATAACAGAAGCATCGTACAAAGTGCTATATCTCTGTTAACAGCAAGTTATTGTACTGGTGCAGGCTCATGTTCACTGTGCTTTTCATGTGAGGTTTAGGATGAACAAGCGAAGTAGGTTCAGTATGTGTTTTATTTTTTTCGTACATTTGTTGCTAATACGTCCGATATCTTGAATTTACAATTTACGGTTCGTCTTAAATGTGTCCTTTTTATGTGAACATATTAGGCTTTTTAAATATATGAGTGTTTTAAACACTCAGAAAAGTACCTCTTAGAGTGGCAAAGGAGTTTGTTTCAGTAATGGAATGAATCAACGTCTCCTATCATTTTTCGTATGCAATCTAGATAAAATCATACTGAAAATAAGCAATGTTGATTCCGAATAGATGTAACCAGCGATAAAACTTGTAATTTGTGTATGTTCATGGATTCCGATTTCAAGTGTATGATATATAGTTCAATAATTACTACTTAAATATTCTTCTTCCATCCTCTTTGTTTTTGTTGCATAATTTGCCAAGTTTGATGACGAACAAGATTTTACTCTCCTTCCTCACATTTACATATCTACAGCTAATTCCTCAGTTGCACATTTTAATAAATCTAATTCACTTGCTATACGTCCAACCCAGTTTCACTTCACTGATTTATACTCCTCAAATTTTTCCTGCTTCGATTTTCCGTGTGCCACTTCGTTTGGTATTCTCTCTGTTCCGCCAGGTTCTCTTTTCAGAATACTCAAATCTCTTCTATCCCTCACTCCCAAGCATCGTACATCCATTTCTTTCAGAGATCTTCATATAACGCTACCTTTTATAAAGTTTTTCTCGATTTCAGAGGTAAAATAAATTATTTTTTGTTATTTTTACATAAATGTATTCGGTCACGAAACTCAATAAATTTATCGGGTCAAAATAATAGTCAAAGATTTTTCACTCGCTCTGCATGTATGTCGACCATATTCTTATTACGGGTATTTTGTTTCTAATTATTTGCAGTATTTTGGAAAACAAACTTACATAAACTAAATTATTTAAGTTGATCACGTTTTTTCAGGAATCTCCGCTTTCCCCCGCCACTTCTTTCCGGTGCTGTTGTACACTCACCTCATGTCACCACTCACCAGCGCTGAACACCCCTATGTTAAGAGCTGACCAAAATATCTCACCCACTCACTACTAATTTAAGTTAGTAGCCAGGTATAAATATCAATGAAGGAATAATTAAGTGTGTAACATAAATTTTCAGTTAACGTAAATTATTTTTAAATATGTAAAGTATGATTACTTAAATGTCTTCGTACGCACTAAACAACATAGTTTTCGCAGTTAATGATACAATTAGATAAAATAGTTTTCTTAATAAAACGACAAAAAACTAGATTTTCATAAATAAATTCAAAAAATGCCAAAATATAAAGTTTAATTGCGTACACTACTGCGAAAATTAAAAAAAAAAAAAAAAAATATGCGCAATTTTTAATGGTTGCCGTTCTTGATTTCAGTGCACTGTAGAATGTCAGGAGTAAACGGTTTCACAAACATTTTTTTCTTTTTTCTACAGTAAATTTCTATAACTGACGTACTCACAGAATTATTAGGAACTCAAATGACGTACTGACATTAAAATATTTGGGCGAAAGGGTTGCCTACATAAATAGGTTTAAGATTTTTATAAAATTTATGACATAAAATTATAAATTACACCTTTTAAAACACGACCATTTCAGTCCGCTTAATATTTCAGCTTAAGGTTTAAAAACTTGCTTAAACAGTACCATTTTGCATCTTGAAACTGAAATTTTTCCCAAGTAGGGCCCCCCGACCCCCACTTCTGGTTACGGCCCAGGCGCCAGTACAATTATATTAAAATACCCCCCTTAAAAACTATCATTATCTACATCATATTGTATCCGCCCAACTTGAATCAGTTCCAGTATCCCTGGCCGCTGATACTGATAAGGCCTCAAGGACAGCCTGATAAGCGCTATTATAAAACTTTGATGGCTTTCCTTCGGGTGTCATCCGCATACAGTATTTAAGTTTACCTGTGGTATAATTAACCTTTCTTCCACGAAACATCTTCTTCCCTGAGAGGTCGTCTCGTTACTCTAGGTAGAAGCTCACGTCTGGATAGTTGCACTTGTGTGCACGCTGCTAGCTGACCCTTAGCCACTGACGATATCTTCCAAGCTTCACAAACAAGACAACCATTGTTTGAGATGACCGCTACTTACGTCTTGTAACGAGCCAACCCTTCCTGGACCTTTTGTTTCTCTCGCCCTGTGCGTCCACAGTCCGTTCATCTCTCCACGAGCTTCCCTTTCAGCAGCTCTGGAAATATTACTGCGCCTGTCGGCTCAAGCCAGACCCACATTTTTTCACACCATGTCCTCTTGATTTATAGACGGCTCCGAATCTCGCCGCTCATGCAGAATAGAGAAAAAAAACTTTTTGGAATTAAATTACTTTTTTATTGAGTAGGCTCTCCCGACACATTCAGCTGAAATATTCCTTCCTGCTCACATACGGCAGGGAGACAATGGTAATATTAATATGGTCTTCCGAGGTCTTTCAAGCTTGTAGCGCTAACCCTAGATTCACCGAGGAGAAGAAACGTGTCTTCTTTCAGCGCGGAAAACTTTCACGGTACATAATTCGTATAAAAAGGACAATACAGCCTTGTATCTTAATACGGAATCACTATTGCTATGTAAACACTATCTACGGATTATGTTTACAATCCAGTGTTAGAAGACGATAGTTTTAAGTCATCCCGACAAAAAACTTGTTTTTTTTTTCTCAAAGAAATGTAAATAAGATTACAGTTGAGACTAATGAGATCTTTGAAAGAACTGTGCAATGGGAGTGCATGACTGGATTTAGTTTCTTGGACATACTCCATTCCGATATAGATTACTTTCAAAGAAAACTAAAGGTTGTTGATAAACATAAATAAGCAAAGTATGCTTTTGTCAACATGATACATACACAACATAAAATTCCATAAATGGAATCAGGTCAAACAAAAACGAGGACTATTGGAAATTTCTTCCTCACATCAGAAGAGTCATAACTACACCATACTACATAATTAAGTCTCGTATTAAAATGTGTGGTTAAGACAATTTCCATGTGTATTCAAGACAATTAATTTCTGGCATTGAAATTACGCGTCTTGTGGTTTAAAGAATTAACAATGTATTAAAACATACAGAACTTTGACAGTGAATTTATTTGTTATAATATAGAGCAGTATTGTTGCTTTAAAAAAGAATTCTATATTTTGTCAAAACCCTGTGAACTAAATGTTTGAGACATGTGCAGCTCTTTAAGAGAGCGTGTGATAAATCAATGCAAATACATTGGATGGAGGTCACAAGATTTTGAAAGCTAATTATGAGAAACTGAGAGTTAAAAATAAAAATAACTTCGATCAATTTTACGGCTAGAAATTTGATATTTACAACGCATTTATGATTAACTATATACAACACGTTTGACTGCAGCGCAAGATAAAATGCTTAAGGAGTACATGGCTGTTCGAAAAAAAAATTATCTTACAGTTGACAAAGTTTGGGAAGGACTGTCCTTTTTGAACTTTTCTACATTCACTTCAAAATAACATTTTTGGTATTTATATTCCTTCATAAATCTGCTTTATTTATATTGTTATTCTACGTAGTAAAATACATTTGTGGAAATGTGAAAATAATCTAAATTATTTATCGTTTTACGCGAAACAAGATTTTGCTTGGAGGGGCGGGGAGAGAAGGAAAATTAATTTCATAATCTGTACTTGATAACAAATATCGTTCATGCCATCCAGCTTAACACGGAAATACTCTAGTCGGAATTATTAAAAATAGTTTCCGCTCAGTCTGCGCCCGGCCGCCAGCTACACCACTACATTAATGTGCCGGGCTCAAACTGCCCGAGCTACGAACATACTCGCCGATAAACACCTACGCCGAACGACGCTGGACAAATTGTTTCAACGAGGTTGCGTTCGGTCGGCCGCCAAAAAGGTTTCGGCGGCAGTGGCGTTATGAGCTATTTCCTCGTTAGCCACTGCTTGTCGGCATGCCGTCCATCACCGCCCACTTCACCACCCCCTCTGCCACTACTCGTCTCTACTCCTCCCTGTACAACTCCACTGAGAGCACAGCGGGTGTCCGGCAGCTGTTTGCTACGTCTGCAGTTAACTGCACCTACAACATGTACCCACCACGCACGTCCTGTAGGGACGCAACCAACCACCGTTCAATGCAAATGAAAATGTTAAATTTATCGCACAAATGTAAGGGAATTTTCCCTTATCAAGGAAAAATTCTTCCCTTTACTTATATTGAAAAATCACGATCCACTCATTCATAACTAAGAAATATAATTTATTGGAAATTGATATTTATAGGCTGAATATAAGCACTTACTTATAAAGTCTGTCAAGAATAAAAAAAACTGTATTTTATTTTGGTTTAGAAATGTCAACTTTCCAGTGCGGTTAACACTACACAGTTTATAAGTCGTATTTAGAAACAAAATGGTTCAAAGAAATCTAACTAGGGCTTCAAAAATATTGTTTTCACCGACAACCACCTACACGTTGATTTATTGTACATGTTCTGCTATTAGAATGCTGCGTTGTAGCTTTGAAATAATATATTGGTAAGCTTACCAGTTTTTTTTCGGGGCTCGCACGATTAATCGCAATAACGAACGTTTCACTTATCCTTGATTTAAAACAAAGAAAAGCATTTTTTTTTTTTTTTGTTTTTGTAAAATATTTTATTGAGTGTTTTTTTTATTTCTACATTGTTATGGCAATTTTATTTTCTTTCCTACAAAAAAAATAATTTTTGAAACATAAGTTCTTGTCAGCAAATAAAACTAAAACAAGCTACATCCGCCCAAAAAAACTTTAGACCTATTTTAATGACAAAATTATTTCATTACCGCTGTTACAATCATTAAATCAAAATTATCTTTAAGTGGTTTATATTCACAGTGTAATTTTCTATTCCTCAACAAAATTTGTGTTGTTAAAGCGTAAACCCCCTTTGATGAACACATTTTAGGTAGAATACTTAATTTTTTCTCGGTTATTTGTTCATTACTAGATGTGAGTTTTTTTTTTTTTTTTTTTTGTAATTTGTCTAGTATGAATATTACATGCGTAAACACGCATTGGTTCAGCGGCCAGACACTGGCTTTCCACCTCTGTATTCTCGGATTGAATCTCATGTTGCGGTGGTCATTTAGGACGGGTATTATCATGCGTGCATACAGCAGAAACTACTGTAGTGTTTTGTTTTTATTCGCTGTGTTTATGCAGTTCCCCCTCCAAAGTTCATTCCACCATCGCCGCGCGCCCACCTTGCTTGCCATCATGCATAATTCAAGCTGGCCCGAAGCAACAGATACGATCCTCTGGTAGACAGCTGGTACCACTCAGTAGCTACCTCATCATTTCTCATTCATGCTGACTCTAACTTTCCAGATAAAACACGCGCCGGTATCATGTTTGTGTATATGTATGCGCATATTAAACGTAGTATTTCGTAACGTTATAATGCCAGATGATATTTCGCCTTAATTACTTATCCCAGCTGAGTTAAAAAAAAATGCTCAATGTTTGGGATAGCCTAAGATGCGAGTTTCTGGTTGTACGAAACCAATATTTTATTATTTTTATGTTAGCTGTAATTTAAGAGGGAGATATTGTCGCAATCTTGAATTTTTTATGACGTAATTCTTCTTTCGAGTAAATTTATTGAACTGTAACCTATCTGTCGAACAAAATACATATTGTTAGAATTTTAGAAATCGTAAGTCTTTGTTTGCCGTTACGGTTGTTAGATCTATTTCCGTTAAAAATTCGCATTACTTCCCTAACTGCAATTCTATTTAACAACAGTAACGGCGAATATTTGTAATGTCTTAAAGTCTATCTATATGTATTCTATTCGGCAGTAAGGCTAAATGTCCATACATTTACCTAAAATGAATGTTACGAAACAAAATACAAAATTTAAGATGTTGACGATCTCTTTCTCTTAACTGTAAGTGGATGATGTGTTCTTCTTCATTCAGTATAACACAGCGTGATCATTGAATCATGCCTGCTATTAAACGTGTATTAAACTGATACAATAATGTATTTACAGTTTCTGCGAAAACTAATACAAAGAAATGTACACTGAACACTCTAAATTATAGTGTGAAACGTCTGTACTCTACATCGAAATACGGGAATATTCGCTTATTGCCAGTAGTTTTCAATGATTTTATTTGTTGAATCTGTCCCATTCGGATTCAGTAAATAAAACACTGGCTGTCAGTGAGATATTTACGGAGTCAAATTTAGACTGTTTACACGAAGGGTGATTATACGAGTAAATTTAATTGTACCATGTTCACATGGAGGAAATGTCGATGTAACAGAGCTGTACTAATGCCACATGAATATGGAATATGACCAACGTAAAAGTTGTTCCAAGTTACAGCATGTTGAACAATTTCATGTCAATATTTTGATGGAACAATCATCACACCTAGACGAACATAAACATTTATATGAACCTTATATCCGAAAATGAATCGTTTCTGAAGTACTGGTCTCATGTCTTTAAAGTGCATGGCGCTCTGGTAGGATTATGTTAGTGTAGAATACTACACCAGAAAATACCTACCACCCAATTAAATATGACTCGTCTAGTATATAGTTGCTAATAATAGCCACATTGGTATTCCACTACATCACGATCCAGCCCGTACGCTGAACACTTATAAATCATGTACTGTACTGTGAACTGTAATAGGGAAATGGAGCATTTTTTGACCCACGTTCATTTAATATTTTTCATTCCACTGGATGCGAGATGTTCCTCCAAGATATTGACATGAATTTTTGCAACAACCTGTATTATAGAAATGGTCACGAGTATTTGTTTGTGTACGTGTGAACAGTTAGCCATGTAGGAACTGTGTTTAGGGTTCTTCTCTGCGCAGTTACTACGTTATGGGGGTCTAGTACACATCACAATTCCTTTCCGAGAACGCTTTAACATAAAATATGTAGAATGCAGGTTGGGAAGCTGCAGTCCGGGCTCCTGAGGACAAATCGCACAATATTTATTGCGTCCGCTTCATAAAATAGTAAATAGAAACTAAGGACAAATGTTGGTGATGGACAAGACCCTGGTTTTAGTGGCATGATGCGGGATGAGGTAGTATTACTTTAGTAACATCTTCCGTTCATATCGACTACGTATATTTAAACAAAGTACGTTTCATGTATGACATTTCCTTAAAATACATTTGCGCAAGCAGACAAATATTTTGTTTACATTCGTCTTGTACACGAAAGGAAATGAAAAACAGAACTGTCCCTATCCTGTAAAAGGCAGCATATACAAGTGCTTGTATGGTAGCCACTTGTACGCTAGAGGTTGTCATCGTATGACAAAAGTTCGCAACAAGTAGTGGTGAACCAGTTGTTCAGTTGCAGGTACAAGAAAGTTGTTCATGTGTACTACTGGCGTGTACGGGCCGCGGTATACTCGGCGCTCAGTGGCTAGAGGACTCGCCTCCCACCACGACATTTTGGGCTCGAGGTCCGGCGGAGTCGGTCCCCGGATTTTCGCACGTGGGAAGCATGTTGGACTATGTCGCTGGCCAGGGGATCTCCCGTTTCCCCCGCCCTTCTCATTCCAGCGCCTATTCATTGCAGGGACTCCGTGTCATCCTCCACGACTATCAGGTATCTATGGGTGACCAATCGTAAAGCAGGGTTGCAAGATCATAAACGAGGTAGTCTCGCACAAGGAAGAAAAAAATTCTGTACAAGGCATCAAAATTCTCTTACCACACCTTTTGATGACCTTTCTTTCGTGCACCTGCATGCCACGAACACTTTACATACCCGGCTATTAACAGTGCTCTGGTTTCTCAATTCTCGTATGACAGCAATTTTATATCATACATCAAGTAAAAACACCCAAAATCTTCGTACAGATACGAGAACTCTTGTATCTCTGGCAACACTGTCATAGAGTTTAGAATTCAGGGTGTGATAACCTGGCCTAGGGTACCCACCTCTTTCGATTTATTACAGGCATTTCTAGTAGGCTACAGTCCAGCACACACACTCAGCCAATCACAGCCAATTATCCTGGACCGGATTGTTTTCAGCGTAGCGCGTGACTGAATTTGGATGTGAAATAAAACTGAGGGAAAAATTTCCCCACACGGTTCACTAGTTCGGATAGCACGAGTTTTCATCGTCTCTCTCTGCAGCTCGAAACGTTTGTGTTGTTTACAATTGCAGTTTTTTTTATCGATGTTGATATTTGCCAGGTCATGAGCGGCACTGCCAGGGGGAGCACGAAATGACGCAGCTGTTCGGTCGAGTGTTTCGTAGTTTAAAAACAGTACCTGCTGGGTATTGCGGTGGAATATTTGGAACACAATGCGTTGAAAATAAACAGTGTTTTAATTTGTGAAAATGCTGTAAAAGTAATATTTTCTCGCTTAATAAATTTTAAACGATGAATATTTAAGTGACCAAAACCAGTTTTAGTTAATAACAACAAATATTCCGCTTAACTCAGAAACAAGACGTATGTAACCAACATACTACCATCATTACAAAGTTTAATTATTCATAAAGAAATATTTAAGGGACGAGGTCATATATTTCAGCAAATATCTTCTACTAAATAGTTACAACAGAGTTCATTAGTTGCGGTTGAGTATTCATTGTCAGTTTTGTTGAAGTCATATAGCTACAGAAACTTAGTTGATTATTTCATTGTTACAGGGATGTGATTTAGTAACTTTGCTTCACGTAGCATATGATCCCTGATTATAGTAAATAATTTATACGTACTTGAAAGTTTTTATTTATTTAATTTTTATTACATATATATTATATGTAGTTATAAAACATATTTATAAATAAAATACGTCAATAATAGTTACACCTTTTTTGCAATCGTATAAAGCGCAAGTATTATACTTGAGCTTGCACAGATATTTTAAAATTTAATTACTGCAACAACAGCAGTAAAACATTAAATGGTTAAAAATGGTTAAGAATTTAGGTGATTAAAGTAACAGTTCCCTGAAAAGGAAGCCTGCAAGCTGATTTGAACAACAAGTTTGCATAATACAGTTTATGAAACATAACAAATCACGACTTTAAGGGTGCGGTCTACAGCAATTTTCATCACCAAATTTTTATTTTTATATTTGTACCAGTTATTATTTTCTGTCTTAACACACAGCGTGTGACAAAATTTTGCTATTTAAAAAAAAATTCTCGCATAGTTTTAGCGTAAGGGTTCGTTAAAGTCAAAATTTGCATGTTACTGTTTTAAGAACGACACTAAAACCAACTGACATACCAAACTGATAAAAATTCACATTGAATAACGATGTTGTAGACTACACGTTCATCTATGTTTAACCACAAAATAAAATATTTTTGTATTTTTAAAAAAAATATTGAATTTTTAAATTTTAATTTTATAAATTTCAGCATTTTTATTTAAATGTAAAAAAAAATCTTTGGTTCTGTGTACGGGGAATTGTAGCCTGTGAAATCTCCATCCACAGTGAATTTTTTTCCCGTTTGGTAAGTGAGTTGGTTTTAGTGTAGTCCTTAAAACTTTAACATAGGCTACACATTTTGACTTTAACGTACCCTTACGGGAAAACTGTGTACGATAAGAAAATTTCATAGGATAAAAATTTAGTCACAATTGTGTCTAAAATAAGAAAAAAAGTCTGATACAAATAAAAATAAAAACATGGTGATGAAAATTGCTGTAGATCGTGCCCTTAAGAAGACGTACTGTTGTAATTGCATCTACAGGATGTAAAAAAATGGTAACTGAAATCCAATGTCCACATAATATAACAAATAGCACATAACCAATAATATACTGTCATTTTAGCCACATTCTTTCAGTGTCACTCAGTTTCTACTGTAACAAAACACGTAATTATAATAATACATATAGACTATTAATAGAACCTATATTATTTTCAGTTACCGTTAAAATTTTTTTTAAACAACCTGTATTATATTCGTGCAGGGTTATAGGACTGGTCTGTATCTGACTGATATAAGCTAGAGAGGAAGGATAAAAGGATAATGTTTTCAGTGGAACGTACAGTATACTGGGTGGGGCTGGATTCGAACCACAAACCGCGGAAATTTATTCCTGAGTAAATAATAAACACCAAATATAGAGCAGACATTGTGTCTAAACTTAATATTAACGAAGAAATAAGCCTTCGAAGTTCAAATTTTGAAACAGTAGCTTCAAAAAAAATTGGAAAATAAATAACTAGGTGAGACCATTCTTTCAACACCCCTTTGTTTTTGGATTCTTGTAATCCTTAGAAAATTCTGGCAAAGATCTTCCACCCTAATGAAAAATAACACTGGGTGGCCACCCTCTATTGGCATACAATTTGTGTAGCGTCAGTAAATTCGAATATTTAATGGTTTATTGAGTTACGTGATTTGTGTAACAGAAATGTTTCTATTGTTGTAACTGCCTGGGAACTGTCGTTTTCGTTCAAAACACACTCAAGGATTCAGCAAGGCGGGCTGATTTAACAGATGATACACGTTATCAACAGAGAATATCCACCGTTGCCTGTGCGCTGAGAACAACAAAACACACATGTACGCAGTACTGCCTATGTTCTAAGCCCTGTAAAGCTACTCCAAACCCTTTAAGTGTGTTGTGAACGAAAATGACACGTCCTAGACAGGATTATCTTCGTTACATGTCGCATGGCTCAATATATATTAATCAAATGTTCGAGTTTTCGGAAGGCCATAAAAAGTTGAATGCAATTTAGGGATGGACACACCTGTTATTTTCATAAGTGTGTTAGAAGAGCCTAACAACTTTAAGATATGTTCAGTGAATTAGTGATTCAAAGTAATTTATTTTCCTATATTGTAGGAAAATATCGTTCCGAAATTCGAAATTCAAGCCATATTTCTTTCTAATTATTAAGTTTAGACAAAAACTGGTTTCAAATTTTTGTACATATTATTTACACATGAATAACCCCCGTGCTTTGTCGATCGAATCTAACTCCACTCTGTATATAGGCTGCTTATGGTAAAGTAAACACTTCAGAATGTTGTGTTTTGAATGTGTTGTATATTTCCACCATATGAATAAAAAATCCATAAATCTAATGACTTTATTAATGCATAAGTCCCCCGGAAATATGAAATTACTGCAGTGACTGTTTTAAAAAAAGTGTTAGCTCCCAAGTGATAACTGTATTGTTAATGGACTGTACCAGACAAGCTAAGCTGAGGTAAGCGCTCTCTCATTTGCAAGCTCATGCAGAAGTGTTCAGCATCGGTAATATACAACGCTAGGAAAGTTAGTGTACTGTAGATTCTGCTCGGAAATTGATTTATTATAGCTACCACGTACTTAAGTGTACGTTTTTATTCCGTTTGGCTTTACGTCTCATAGACATCGGGGCCTTACAGACGGCCACACCTACGAGCACAAACTGAAGGAATCGGGAATGGAACTGGCAGCGACGTTTGTTAAATAACAATCTCAGCATTTGTCTGGAATGATCTCGGAACACCACGGAAATGAAAAACTGAAATCAGAAAAGCCGGAGTCGGGATTCGAACCCGTATCGTTCAAAATGCGAGACCCACGTGTTACTGATAACACCATCTCAGTCGCTCTGGTTTATAATACACATAAAAACTACTGTAGTATGACAATTTATCGAAGTTCACATCTTGTTTCCTAGCAGTGTGGTGTGTATTGTATGATCATCCGACGTATTATATCCCATATCTACAACTCTCAAATTTGTATTTTTATATGATGATTTGTAAATTATTTCGTTTGTTTTGAGCACTACCCGATTTCAATTTTGTATTGTATCCAGTTGACTAAAACATACTTTGCTTATTTCCACGTTTTCCTATTTTCTTTAGTTTTCTTTGACATACGTTTCTATGGCAATGGAGTAGGCCTATGTTTAGGAAACTAAATCTAGTCATGCACTCCCACCGCACAACACTTTCAAAGATAAAGGGGGAAATATCCACCTTGTATAAATTAGGACTTTGTATTAACAGGGTTTTATTAACGATGTTCGACTGGATATATAAAACTCTGCTAAAACAAACAAACCTACTTAGTTCAGGTACACATAACACGGCTGAATCCAATGTTTTTATTCAAAGATTGTCTTATTCTTTGGGAAAGTAGGTCAATTTAAACTGCATTGAGGCGATTCAGACAGACTCAAGTAACCTACTTCCGTCGGCTGCACACTTTTATAACGAATGTAATTAAAATCCTTTAAGGATCCTTTTCATTGAAATTGTTCCAGATTCAGATTTGTTAGATTTCAACAAACTCACTGCAGCCAACTTAAACAACCACTCTGTAAAGGCTAGTATTTTAATTTCTTTGGTAAAAATTAACTTAAGTTAATTATTTGTGGTTTGCGTTCTAGGAACCTCAGTAAAGGCAAATGCAGGAAATACGACTTCCGCAATCCTTTGTCCAGCGTCTTAATGACAGAGTGACAAATAACTTAAATTATTACTACTTATAAGTAACTATACTATTGCATCATACAGTTTGTTTTTGTAGCTAACTCTTACATATTAGTCACGCTGACTCGATGGAGATAGTTAATAGAAACATAAGCATATTTATAATTTATTCAAAACATCGTATTTCCCCAATATGTATTATTAGACTGTGGGCAGACTTAGTAAAGTTGTTACAACTTGACAGGTAATATTACATTTTAAGTTATTGTATTTACAAGGTAATTAATTTTGGATATCTTACTTTAGTTTAATTTTGCTTCATTCACCACTCTCAATACAATTGCAAGACTTTCCTAAAACGTGGGACATAAATACCAGCAATGCACAGTTTAGAACTTTACCATAGGTAATTACCCAATTAAAACCTTCGTGATAGTTACAAGAACAGAAATACAACGACATAAATCGTTAGGTAAAATTCATTTTAGTTGTCGTTTGTAGTATGCATGGAAATAACATTACATCCAGTTTCTCTTGGGATGGGCTTTCTCTAAGAACATTGTTAAGTTTCGGCATGACTGATTTTGTGTGCAGTAAGTAGATACTTAATCGTTTGCTCCAGTATTTATTTGCCTTTCAGTGTAAAACAAAGTTTATGTAACAGTGAATTACCAAGTACTGATTTCTTCTAATTGTAAAAATAACGGTTTTCTTTAATATTGACGTATCCTGTACTTACATGTGAAATATGTGCATAGGCTACGCATAATTTACTAATTTAATTACATGGTTGTCACTTGACGCAACACATTATTCATTGCAGATTGATATAATCTCTCAAAAGTTATAAATTAGGATGCATTATGAACCAGCTATTTGAAATGTTTGCTTATCAATGTGAGGTAATGAACTTTGCGCATATCGAGTTTCTCGCAAAAATTTAAGTAAGTAATTTTTTATTGCTGTGATATAACCTTACCAAATGAGTAGTTTTTATATATTTTTAAACTTGCTGAAAAAATCGGCAAGATATTCATTTGTCAGGCTGAGGTTATCTGAAATTCTTGAGGATGTAGCCCGTACCTAGCGCCAGACAGTCTGCGACCCCCGTCACACGACCACTGCGCGGGTTGCATACAAAGTGAGCTCAAGAGGCGTTCAATATTGCAGCTGCTTGTAAATAGTTGGCCACGTGCAGCTCGAAGTCGTGGTGGGCCTCGCTGCTTATGAGAATCGGCTCAGAGAAAGAAAAAGAGTGAAATATCCCCACTCATTTTAGAGTAATATATTACTCACAGAAACTACACATGTGAAAATTAAATAATTATTAAGATAACCCTACCAGAAAAAATAAAAAAATGTAAAATTGTATGGAACTGAAAACAATATTTTTATACCTTAAAAGCAGTGGGCTTGAGAATGGTGAAATTGATAAGTGTATTTTTTATAATACTTTCTTAAAAATGCGTTACACTTAATGCATTGCATTATTAAATCGTATCTTGCAACGTTTCAGGTAACTTCGGGAAATAATGTAAAATACACAGATAAAAATTTTTTTTGTGCTAATACGATATTTTTAGAATACATATATTTGTGTAAACTTTACACTGAATGATACCATATGCAGACAGAACTAAATTAAGATTATTGAATTAGAAAGACACAAAATTACAGTTTAAGCTAAAAAAAATTTTAATTTGACTGCTTTACTGTACTGTAGCCTCAAATTAAACACATTTATGAAACCTAATTTTTTATATTCGTATGTAAGGATTAAAATTAATGGTTGGGTATGAAGGACAAATAGCCTACTTATCCAGATTTCGTAGGAATAATTTTTTAACCCACTTCACAAAACGAATGAATTCTCACATGAGTGAAAATTGGAATTGTCGGGAAAACGGTGACGATTTTCTAGTCACGTTCCCTGCTAAATAAGAAGGAATTTATTACTGATATATGTCGGTTTAGCCATGAATTAAGCTATATAATAGCCGACTACCTACTGTATTGCTTATCATTTAGTGCGCACAAACACATTTAGAAGAAATATTTTCTAGCATACAGTAATAAGCGTTCCGTAATACTTTTGCACACTTGTATAGTGTCAAATCCTTGGGAGTCATTACAGTGGCTGCAAACTGAGCCATCTCTCTCAATGAGGAGTGAAATGAGAGTGACTATCTTGGCAACATAGGCAAAATTGGAATTTAGGTTATTTTTCTGTCGCTTCCGTAAGTGTACATTTCCAAAAATATTACCATCTTCTGTTTATTTATTCCCTGTCTACAATATTCGACTATTATCCTCGTTGTTGCTTGGTTAAAGTGGCCGCATGCAAATACACAATTTGATTTATTTAGGCATTCCTTATCGTAAACATATATCACGTGAATGCCTTCCTCTCTATATTTTTGAGTACTACGAACATTTGAGAATGTCGCTTACGTAAATGAAGGTCTCTTAGAACGCTTCAAACAGTTATTTCCTTTGACAGATATATGATCGTTCAAATGACAAGTAAGATAAGAGTAAGTGAACATGTATAAACAAAATTCCGTACTTTTTTGCGTGAATGATGGACATTCTTCGGAACGACCACTGTTAATATCTCTGTTTAGTAAGTAATTAGTTCTACATTAAATACGTATGTGAAGTTAAGAAACACAACATTTCAGTTGGTTTTTTAATATAATGACAGGACATGCATAATGTACTTGCAGATTTTTCTGGATTGATTGAATTATGACTATGAAATGAATACTAAGTTAAATTATTAAAATTTTATATTTATTCACTTGCAATTTTATTAACAAATAAAACGTAAAACTAGTCTTCAATTTTGCTTTACGAGTCGCGGTGGTGCAGTAGCTGAAGTACTCGCCACCCACAAAGGCAACTCGGGTTCGATTCCCGACGGCGTGGGTCACCGGATTTTCGTATGTGGGAATCGTGCCGACGATGTCGCTGGTCAGTGGGTTTTCTCGGGGATTTCCAGTTTCCCCCGTCTTTCTCATTCCGGTGCTTCTCCATTGTAAGCAACACATCAAATCATCCTTTAGGACAAGGCTACATGCGCCCAACATAAAGTCTGCATCCAGGGTACGGAACTCTTGACTTCTTGTACCCTCCGCATATGATATATGAATGTTGCTTCTGGCTGATTAGAAGTCGTTTTTCACCGGCTCCGTTTAAAAGGAGCAAAAAGTCACTAGCAGTCAGTGGATGTTAACACATTCCGGTTTAGAGTGTATAAAGATTCTGAGACACTGTGGAGGGAAACATTTTCGTTCTCAACTGCATGCTTAGCGTTCCAGATACTTTCTTGTCAGAGCCATACGTTAGGCGTACATAAACGTTACAGTTGGCTGCACAGTATTTATTCCGTTATTTGCCGCCTCAGTCTCTTATCTGCATGTATGCACGCGATGGTGAATAAACGAAGATTGTTTCATACTGAAGGGTGTGGGTAGCGCAGTTTGGTGATGACAGCTTATCACACGAGCGATACTGGAGCTGTCTAGCTGCCTTCAAGCGGTTCAAGTAGAAGAGCGGCAAGGGAAGGAAGGGACGGGGACAGACGGTAGTTGTGTCGTATGCAACCCGCACCACCTGCCTGTCAAACTCGCCTCCTAGATCGGTTGCACGCGTCGTTCTGAATTTTTGGCGTCATGGATACGGGGTTCCAGGAGGGTAAGGGATTCATGTTTTTCATTCCACGCGAGGAAAAAATTCTTGTGTGTATGGTGATATATTTCTGACACGGCACTGGTCGCTGATGCGACGTATTTCCCGTTTATTATGTTCTCGTTTATGTTTTCATCACATTTTTGAAAAACTAAGAACTTTTTTAACGGAACGTTTTTAATAATGTAAGACCAAAAGTACGATGCACAACTCTACGGAGGAGTTTTGCAAAACAATGCACCGTTCGTTCGCAAAATAAGTTTTGCTTGATTTTTGCTCATTTTCACAAAAAAATTGAAGATAATTTAGGTACAAAATCTAGAGAACTATAAGGTTGATTGAAATCAAGAAATTAGGTACAAATTATGATATTTGTGACAAAACTATATAGTAATTCTTCGATACGAAAAATATGTTATTTAAAATAATGGTCTTAATCACTGTAAACTACCGGGCGTGGCCATTAAGGCTTCTGGAAAGATAAAATACGCAAGTTGTTAACATCGCGGTCGACACCGTCTACATAAATACATTTCAATAATTTGTGCTTTAGATTTTACATACATTTATCAGTCAAATTTAATGTTCTGGAGTTTCCTTATTTAAACGTTTTCTACACGAATAAGTATAAAAATGAATTTGTCGTGGTCGTGCGTTCGAGGGCATGTGAGTGGCTATGGTAATTAATATACACTTATTTTTTTAAAAAATAACGTTCTTTAAAATGTGTTTAGGTGTATGGCGGTCCTCTCCTTAGAAAACACGAATATTTTTTTATTTCATAAGGAGATCTTTTGGTCAGCATTTAGTGTCCAGATTTTTTTAGCGCTGGTGAGCGATGACATTATGTGAATATGGAGCAGCGCCAGAGTAAATGGGGGACGGGAGATCCCCGAGAAACCCCGCTGACGAGCGGTATCGTCCGACACGATTCCCACAGGCGAAAATCCGCGGACCGACCCCGCCGGGAATCGAACCCGGATCGCCTTGGTGGGAGGCGAGTGGTATAGACATTGCCCCAACAGCGGTCCCTCTTTTATTTCGTAAACTAGTTTATAAGGTAACGACGTTTGTAAAATACGGTGCCATGAAATGTAGCTACAGTTTAGTAACTTGTGTATTTCCATTAAAAGGTAACAGTTCATAACTACCCTTTCCAATAATTAAAGAAATATAAATTAAAATTTTACTTAACATGAAAACTGAATCAAGTATCAAAGCACTCTAATCCTTGCCTGTTTAAATTGTCTAGTTCCATTTCCTTAAATACTATGCACTAAATATGCTGAGTAGTATTTATGAATACAGTTCAGTTGATTTTAACAATTTTATCAAACTGAACTACTGATGCGATATTTTTGTAGTAACGAATTCAAAATCTGAAATGTACCTCTGTGTGTTATTTGAAAGATTTGCAATGGCAATCCTTCTGAGTTACGTGATTGCCAGTTTTTGTGCGAATATTTGCGTTAATAAATGAATTTCCCTGATTCCAATACCGCTTTCGCGCTGTATGGACGGCACACTTTTTCTATTTAAGAATTGGTAATATTTGGGAATTTATTTGTGCAGAAGTGTTGCATTTTCTTCGTCAATCAGTTTTATTGTCCAACATTTTAGGTACAGGAACTTTATGCTTACTAACGTGTAGAAGACCGCTGACTTAATATGTATTATTAAAAAATTTGTCTCGGAAATACGTAATATGCTAATAATTATACTTCTATAGAAATAATAAAGATTTGTACAGCTTTTATTTTTACGTGTTTTGCAAAATGCTCTCACCTCCTAGCAAAATATAGATATTTGTGCATTTAGAATTTTCAATCATAATTTGTAGTGTAAAATAATTTGTGTTGATGCATTTCATTATGAGATGTAACTCTGAGATGAAGACGTAAGCTTATTATCTGCTATTTATATGGTTATTGTAATATCTATTTATATCAAAGTTAAAAATCAGATGACGTTAAAAATTGTTTTTGTCCAACCCAAAAGGACAAATTAAAATTCTTGATAGAAAATACTAAAGTATATTAATCAATTTTTCATAATTTAAAACCACAAATATTTGGTTCTAAAGGCAGTTTATTAAAACAAAAGAACGTCCACAATAGTTGGAATATTCGTATATATCTGATAGAACTATAATGTATGAACCCAATCAGGAAAAATGTAACTATAAAAACGTTCTTCACCAGACGTCTTCATTCCTCGAACAAAATTTTCTTCATGCAGAAGACTGTTCACTAGAACAATAGCTATATTAAAATTAATGAAACATGTCATTGTTTGGTTGCCTTACCAGGTTTCTGAGCGGTATGCAGATTTGGTTAACCAATTGGATGCCCTCAGTAGACACGAAAATCTGGTGCAGAGCTTTAAAAAAGTTGTCGTTTACAGTACTCATTTATCTTTATTGTTACGTTGTAAAATGATACCGTTATCACTGAATGTTACATAGAGGCGGTTTATTGGTGAGAAGACTGGTCTTCAGCTCAGTGACTTGCGCCTAAAGGCTAGGAGGAGTATAGTTAAGTGTACTGTGTCGCTCTTAGTGCTGGGCTCACGTCAAATAACTTGAAGCCAGTGGCTGCCTAAGTGAGCGTAATTTGCGCGTTCAGTACCTAGATATACAGAGCGTTTGGCTAGAAACACCTTTGTAATGGTGAGTAGAGATGATGGTTTATCGCGGGAAAACTTAACTATTTCCTGGGATTCAACATACGTTCAGCTAATCAAATATTGAACTTTGAAAGAACTGTACAATGGGAGTGCATGACTGGATTTACTTTCTTGAACATACTTCATTGCGAAATGAGTGACTGTTAAAGAAAACTAAACAAATAATAGATAACCATAAATAAGCAGAATATGTTTTAGTCGAATGTATACATACACAACATGAAATTCCAAAATGGAATCGGGTCAAATAAAGCAAGGAACAAACAGATAGTAAAATAATAAAATTAATAATCAGAAAATCAAGGAACCAAGTAACGTGCAATACAACGATGAAAACATTACTGGCTTTCGCTTGTTCATGTAAATGTTATCCTATTTGACTGAGCCAATAAGAATCCTGTAATTGTAACATTTGAGGCCCGACACTGGTCTGCAAACAGCTACGTTGTGTCAGACGTAGGCTATTTCACTCAATCATGAAGGGCAGGACAATTTCGCGAATTTAATGATCCACATGTAGACTCAATTGTCCTATGCTTACTCAAGCCTCATCTAGTTAATTGTATGCTGCTGTACTGAGTAGCAGCTAGCGGACAATGGTCGGGGCTTGAGTATGCGTAAGATACTTGGTTATAACATGCAGGCCATTGAATTCGCAAAGTTTTCCTGTCCCTACCAATCATACACGTTGCAATAAGCTAAAGTATTTTCAGGGAGATTTTGATATACAAAACTTTTTCGCAATATACCATCACCTCTAATGATGACAGTTGTTATTCAACTTTATAAAATTCTAGCACTTGTGTACTTGAGGTTTATTGCGACTTAGAACAATCATAGTTTCCAACATTCTATTATAATTAAACAAGTCTCTGCAAACATTTGTTGATACGTCTGTAGCGTACGTATTATTATAAGATAAAATATTTTAAGGCATCACAAAATATCAAATAAAAGTTATCTATTGACGTCAAAAGTGGGGAGAAATAAAGTAGCCTACACAGACGAACACAGTAAATGAAACACATAAGTGAACAGACTTTATGAAGGAAACACAACCGAATAACATAGCAAGCTTTCTTCTACTTGTTATTTTAGCACCACTCAACCCCAATTTTTCCCCCGACACATAGTTGACAGTTTCTTCCAAAGGGTTAGGCTTTATTAAAGGAATAGGTCACGTCTAAATACCATTTAAAAGGTGATTTGGCATAGATATTTGCGTACACTCGGGTAAAATGTGCGCGCAACGTTTACGAGCGCGAATAAATATTTCAGACAAATCTCATTGAGATTAATACTTGAAATTCTATTTTATTACAAACGTTTAGCTAAGCGTGGAGTTCTTCAGATAATTGTTAATTATCTATTGTTTGTCTGTTTACGATTATTTCTACCTTACACAATTTAGATGTTGGCTACTTAATAACTTGACGTCGCGAACAGTAAGTCGTTTAGCTTTATATTTGAATTCTCTTAAGACAGAACTACACTTCAGCCTATAGGAGTATTTATGAATGCGTTTAACAGGACAAATAAAGTTTGAATATAATATTTTATTTAATTAATATGTATAACCAGAATTTACCAGAAAAACGAGAACATTTTAATTTGCATAGTGGCAGCCATGTTCAGTTGGCAACGCCGCAGGACATTGTGTATAAGGCAAAGAGAATCTTGTTATTAATAATGCAACAGTGGAGTGGTTTATGTCGCAATGCTGGAAACGTGTGTGGCAGAACAAGTGAATACTTTCCTGCAATGGATACTGCGCGTTTTCAGCAAGATATATGCGTGGTCTATGATACTACTGCATTAAGGGCAGCAATTCGGCAAGTGTTTGGTAACCGTATTATTACACATTTTTGCGACATTACCTGGCCCCCAAGATCACCATATCTGTGTGTGAGCGATTTTTTTATTGTGGGGAAACTTCAAGAGCAAAGTGTACAGTACTCGTCCAACGACAATCGCGGAGCTGAAAATCAAAATTGAAAAACTACGGGAGGTAACCCCGAGATATGCAGTGCAGTGTAAACACTCCGCTCTCGATTCCTGGGATGCAATAAAAGCGAAGGACAGTAACTGCCGGGTGTGGTTTTTTTTAAAGCAACTGTTTTTGTTAACAGCATGAAGTATTGTTCTTTTTTTTTTTTTTTAATTAGTTGAGATGGTGAATAATTACGAGATTCTTTTCTGCCAGAGTATCTCCAATCAATGTAACATCCTGCGGCTTGTATGGTTGGAATAAGGTTATGTGCCACGGTGTATATACACGTTCAGACAAATTAACAGACGTTCGGTCGTAGTGCATCAGAATTACTATTGGTCCACTCAAATAGCGAATCACCAGTAACGAAAGAAAAATTTCAGTAATTTTACATTGAAGCTTAGCAAACATTCAACTTCTCCCGCCATAAATAATTAATCATTAACCTTTTGTTACAGATCTTTTAAATGTTTCCGTTGTTCTGGGCCACTACGTAACTATATTAAATTCGAAAAATTTCATCTAAAACATAACCGTCTGTAACAAGCTTCTGCACTCTCCAAACTACAACACTTAAAAGCGTTCTACCATCTGGGAGGGAGTCGTGCCATACTCTAAATGGTTACAAATAATTTTCACAAAAGCTTTGTATCAGAAACTGCACAGAAGCAAACTATTTTCATCTATGCTGAATATCTTTCCCGAAGTTAAAGTAAGTGATCATATCGTTTTATTTATGTTTTTTTAAATAATGACGTGGTCAAAATCTCGCTACTTCATTACGAGAATAAATTAAGCTAACTTATGGGCAGGAAATGAAATTTTCTAATCGTATATCGTTCACTGTCTATTTCAGACATTGCCTTTAAAGTCGCGTTAAACAATATTATTTCAATTGATGCAGTGCTGTGTGCTAATATTGTCGCATTGAACCTATTAAGGCCACGATCCGCGTCATTTATACTGCTTTCACGAAAATTATTTTCTATTCATAAACGAGAGCAGATATCAAAAAACCTGTTGAACAGTTTTATTAAAAATATATTTTACTCTATAGCCTAACTTTTTCGGACAAAGAATTGTCGAGATTCGGCTAATTAGCTCGTTAACGAGAATTTACTTAATTGCATAATTAGCTGAAATCATTGCGTGTTTTGACTTGAAACAATTAGTTAACATAGTATACACAGTTCTAACAAAATTGTGCAACAGTTTTTCAATATTTGTACTAGTTTAATATTAAAAAAATAACTATCGTAGAAGCATTAGAAATGACGGATCATGGCCTCAGTTAGACTTATTATTAGGGCCCGGTAGTTTTCGCGAAAAGATTTTTGCAGCACTTTGTTTCAGTGTCTTACGTGCGCACCTGCATCTCTGTTTTCTGATCAGTGATTGGATGCCGTAACACCCAGCGTCTGGAGGTTAAACCCGCAAATCACAGACGTGATGTGACGCTGTTATCCGTATTCTGATTGGAACAGTCAAATTAATAACGGCTCTGCATTAAAACACACTATCAATAGCCATGAAGTTGAGCTGCAGGTGTGCACGTAAGGCACTGAAACAAAGTGGGGCAAAAATCTTTTCGCGAAAACTACCGGGCCCTACTTATTATAATGCGATTGGTGGTAAACATAATTCAGACCTACGATGTAACTATCCTGCGGTAATCTGGGCGTCACAACTCATTTATTGATTCAGGCTGAGGAAAAACAAGTGGTATATCTGAATCCGTGGTGTAACTGGTTTCTACTTATTTCTTATTGAATGTCAGTATGCTAACTAATAAACCTTATCAATATCCCACATTGTTTAATACGTACACGAATAAACCTACATAATCTGAACTGGGCGGAGAATTAGTATTCTGAGAGTGATTGTTAACCTGTCAAATAAAAGCCGATGGCGTTAACCGATTGGATGTGCAATGTGATTTAGAATTACGGACGCGTGTGAAACAAGCGGTACTCGCAAGAGATGACACTGCGGAAAATTATAGTGTTCTATTATTTTTATTTTTTAAATTTCTCTCACAGTGCTTAAACGAAGAAATTAGTCGCAAATTAAAAAGTGGAAACACGAAAAAAAAAAAAAAAAAAAAAAAAAAAAAAAAAAAAAAAAAAAAAAAAAAAAAAAAAAAAAAAAAAAAAAAAAAAAAAAAAAAAAAAAAAAAAAAAAAAAAAAAAAAAAAAAAAAAAAAAAAAAAAAAAAAAAAAAAAAAAAAAAAAAAAAAAAAAAAAAAAAAAAAAAAAAACAGAACTTAGTGCAGTACCAGATATAAACAGTTAAGGCCTGATTGCACTGTCATATTGAGTAAAATATAAGGCCTCTCTGAGTGAAATGTGAGAAATTTTCATTGTATCGAATAATAATAAGCCCCTCTCCCAAACATAGCCAAACGCGACCGACCTTCCGAATAATTCCAATAAAGTAATTTCAAAAATATGCTAAAGCAAAATTCAAACTTTAAAATATTTTAAATGCAAGACGTCCACTCAAATAGTACACTTTGAAAAAAATGCAGGACTGCCAGTATACAACCTATAACAATGTCACCAAGGAACTGATATAATTTTGTGTATCTTACAGTTTTAAATCACTTCCCCTCCCCTTCCATAACATCTCACCTTCTCCCCCACCACCTTTCTCCTTAAGTTACAGTACATCAACACAAACGACCCTAAGAAAAAGTAAAACGAAACAAAAATTTCGTCAGGTTTACTTGGTGCTTTGAAATGAGTTTGTTTGCTACACACTTCCTACAGTTTACATTTATACACTCAAAAATAAGTGATCAATATCGTCCGGTAGGATTCCTATTCAGGCACACCCATTTATGAAAAAAGTGTCAGGAAAAAAAAGGGAACTGGTGTTAGCATTTAGAAAGAATGTCTTGTTATTTTAGTGCAAGACATTTCTGTTGACTAGGCAGCAAGTTGTTATTTACTGTTACAATGAGAATATTGTAATTGATGGACGTGATACACAAATGTTTGGCATAAACCAGAAGGAACTATTTATTTTTTGTAAAAATTCAATATGATTAGTGAAACGCAGACATATCAACAGTGTTTGAACAACAATTAAGCATCTAAAAGAAAAAACTATTTGTAATTTATTCGCTGAAATATTGAAACAATTCAGAATTCGTTATAAGTAGGGCCACGATTTTGTCGCGAAAAGATTTTTGCCCCACTTTGTTTCAGTGACTCATGTGCACATCGGCAGTTCTGTTTCAAGGTTATTGGCAGCGTGTCTTCGTTCAGACACGTTTCTCATTTGATTGCACCAATCAGAATAAGATTATTGGAACTCCGTACGTCTATAATTTGCCAAGGCCAGTGACAGTAAAATCATCCAATCACAGACGAAGTAGCAGAGCTGCAGGTGTGCACATGACGCATCGAAACAGAATGTTGCAAAAATCTTTTCGCCATAAAATCGTGGCTCTAGTTATAAGTAAATACTAATTTCAAGGTGCTAACACATCTAAACATTACTTTCTAAAACTTTCAAAACATTGAGGAAGATACCGTTAGAAAATCATTTTACTAACTCTGAATCTGGTTAAATAATTTTATGCATACAGATGAATTCAGGTTTATATTATAAACCTACTTCCCCTATTTGGCAGGAACTATATTACTAAAGTGTATGTAGCTCAGTTATGAAAGGTGAGTTACAGTTAAGTATGCAGCACTGGTAACCAAGGACAGGATGTACCACGGTACAGTTCTTCAGCAGCCGCGGTGGGGTGTGCCGTACGGTAACTGTACGTTATAGACTTTTCGCAAGTCTTTCGTATTTACGACTTTTTAGGTTACCGATTAGAGACAGTGGAAAATCGCAAGAATCTTTTCTGTCAGCATATTCTTCATATCAGTACAGTGACCTACACCATGTATCACTTGACAATGGTAATGTATAGGGTCACGAGCTTTTCGCGAAAAGAAGTTCCCCCAGTTTGTTTCGGTGCCTTACGTGCAAATCTGCAGTTCTGCTTAAATGTTAGTTTGCAGCTCCGTATTTATGAAGAGACGTCTCTCATTTGACTGTGCCAATCACAGTAACGCTACTGTAACACCACACTTCTGCGATCTGCGAGTCGAACCTCAACACACGTGAGAGTTAAAACATCCAATCACTGGCTGTGAAGCACAACTGCGGATGTGCACGTAGGTAGTGAAACAAAGTGGGGCAAAATTATATTCGAGAAAATTTCGTGACCCTAGTTATGTGGCATAACCTTACAGACAAAACACAGAAGTTTAGTCATAGCTCAGTAGAATGAGCATTAGCTCGGGGAAATAGGGGCCAACAATTATAGAAAGATAAGAAATTACTACAATACATCGAAGCGTAGCAAACAGTCAACATTTTCCTATAATAAATCATATATCTTACCGATCACACTTACAAGCACACACGCACACACACACAGATATATATATACACACACACACACACACACACACACACATACTCTGGCTTCAGAGACACGCTCTCTTCTAAGGCCATATTAACTCTGTATTGAAGTGAAACGTACGTGGGGGAGATAAATGAAAGTTCAAGTGTGGGAAATGTGAGGTTATGTTCCATGCGGCACACGACACTGCAAGCTAAGGGCTGGTTGGCTCTAGAAACTAGGGCACAGAAAGCTGGCGTCCAGCCCAGGACAGACACTCTGGCGCCTGATTCTCTGTTAGCCTGGGCAGATATACCAGTACGTGCTTTCTTGCACTTTGTCGCAATCCTATAGACAGCAAAACAGAATGCTGGACAACTCTATACTATAGCATTGGCAAGCGAGCGATAACTCCTTGTGCGATGTCTCGTCAAACAAATAGGAAGCGTCACGGCCGAGCTAATTTTGTTTAAAACTTAGCTTTAAACTATCAGCAATGTGTAAACAGAAAGTGTAAATTTTTCTATTTATGTTTAAATAGCATACCAAGTAATATTCGACGCCCTAGCAAGGCTAAATATACAAAAATAAATAGAGAAAGAAAAAAATGTCACAACGAAATCTGAATGAATTCCGCATGGGGAAATATGTTCCAATCAAAATTCAAATAATTAGTATTTTCTTTGTTTCCCCTTCAACGTCACTTACTCCCACATGAAGTCCAATGCCAGTAAGTACTTATTATGCAGCCAGTAGATTGCTTACCAGGCGAATAATAGGGCAAAAAATTTAGATTGTGAGTAAAATCGTGGCCATATCGTACTAGAAAACCAGGCGAGACAAAATAAACAAGTACATAAAGCCAGGACTTGCTGTAGCTACAACATTTAGATATATCATTACTAGTCATAGTAAATCTTATTAATAATTTTCGTACATTATTATCTGCGCCTTTTGCCTCGCCTGTTGTCTTGTGACAACACAGTGCGTATGTCCACGATTTTACGTTAAATCATTTACAACAACTGTAAGAATCCTTCATACACGACAATCTTACACAGAACTAAGCGGTTGCCTGAGACTTCCTTCCCAGCGTTGAAATACCATTCAAAGAAAGATAGTGTTTTTGTTTTAAATCTGTTTATTGCAGTTCATTTGAATACACAATCATATTTTTTTCTAGTTGTACACACACGAATATATCAGAAGGTTTTCCGACACGTGAGCACAGCTTTCCATGTGAGAATGTTTTTCCAAATATAGTTCACACACCAACTCATCAAATTTGAATCGCGTTTGGATGAATAACATAGGAACGCATACGTTACAAGCGTACAGACCGACATTTATTTTTATGTAGTTGGTAGAGACACAATACATGTTTCAGAAGCTTCACGCAACCAATCCGGTGAGAAGATAAGCTCACATGAAAGAGCTCGCACCATCGCCTCTGTGTACTTACCAATTACGCAGAGCATAGACACGCAACAGAGAATTGAATTTACGCGTCGCAATCAACAGCGAGAGCTGTAGGTAACAGCAACTTTAATGTCGTCTCGGCTCTTCTACGTTCTCCTTCCTCCTCCTCTCGCTCTCATGACAACGTCGTTCTAGTTAATGGAGGCATAAACATCAAAGTCGCTTACAGAATCACTACAGAACAATCTACACTAGGCTAATTGATCGCCTGAGTGAACGTATTTTACGCTTACAAAGCGTAGAAGAGTTGGAACGCTAAGGGCGAGCTAGACATTTGCATCACTCCTTCCTTAGCCTTTAGGCACAAGACACTGAACTGGCATTCAGTCTCCTTGATGATTGGTCGTCTTTATGAGACACGCAGCAGTGATCCAATCGTTTTTGGCATTATATTAAGTTGAAAAATTACATGTCAATATTTTGCGAGACCAATCCTGACCCATATATGAACAAATATTTTTTTACTTAAACATGTGTCCGAAAATGATTACCGTTTCTGCACATTTCACAGTACGTGATGTGCAGTACATAGCGTGCAGGCTGGTCACATTTCAGTGGAATGCTACATCGCACAATGCCTGCGTCCAATAAAATGCGCCTCATCTGGTATGTAGTTGCCAATAATATCTGCTATGACGTTGCACAATAACTTGAGCCAGCCAGTGCGCTATGCATTGTACGTCATGATACGTGAACTGTAGCGCAGAAATGGCACAATTTCTTAATTCCATCTTTAGTTCCTCGATATATGAAGATTATTCCTCTAAAGTGTTGACATGCAATATCAAAAAGCATCCTTTAGACGTTAATTGCACACGCTTATACATTTGAAAAGGTACTGCTCTAAGATTTTCATACATTAAAACTACCGCAAAATTATCCTATTTCAGTTGCGAAAAAATAAACTTTAAAGACTTCTGGATAGCCGAAAATTGTTATGCAAACGTTTTCACTAAAATCAGTGGCTTCGAGTATAACATCAGTGGAATAATTCATGATGCCACATTTCACTAATAGTTGTTTTTCTTTTCACAGCTTGAAGAGATCAAGCACAACACCATTGCCACGGTAGTTAAATGTAACCAACGCCGTCTTCCATTATCCAGCCCTGAAAATCGGAAATTTGCTGAAAACTGAAGCACACTTGCACTGAGTGTCCAGCCAAGCACCTTGCCTCACGCAGTATAGTATCACAAATATTAAAAAATAATTTATTAAATGATCAACAAATAGAGAGCGAGCATTGATTACGCAAGTAGGCGAAACAAAATGTTGCTCAACAGTTAAAGGTTTCAGTGAAGAATTTTTTTACATATTTGTTCATGATAGGGTACGTAGAGTGTTGCAAAAATATTACTGGTTTAGTAGTGTATTTTTTACTGACGACATGAACTGCGTAAGTGCTCAACTCACCAGTTGTTAAATATTCCTGATGTTACTTAAATACGCCAAGTGTCATATAACAGATAATCTGAAGTAAGATACATTTGGCTAAGTTTATTACACACTGTAATGTTTGATTCCGTTTATAGTAAAACTGGGCTTTTAGGACGGTATATCGTGAAAGCCGACATAATTTGGTTACATTAAACTATGGCGAAAATGTGGTTTTCTCAATAGGCGTGAACTAAAATATTGTCTTAGTGCAGCTAGTAGGACTACAGAACTACAAACTAGCTAGGAAACAATTTTATTAAGTTTATACCCAACTGTCCTCCATTTTTTATTCTGCGCACTACCATGGGCAAATATACAAAAGGAAATACGAAATAATAGGGTTTACAACATTTATATCAATTCAAGACGGCTATGTATGTGCCACATCGGCCCCTTGGGACCTACTTATGAACAACTTTTCATCGTACTGTTCCGATTGAAGAGAAAATACTAAATACAATAAGGTTCCTATCTACCTGCGCTAGAAGCGCATTGCAGCGAGTTACAAGTAATCATATTTGGAAGAAACATCTCTACGCGCATTACGTTTGTACATCTATGAAAAGAAAACACATTTCAAGCAATATTTCTATCAGTTTAAAACATAGGATCGCTTATTGAAAACACGATTTTCAAGACCCTCAAAATGGCTAAAAACAGGTTTTTTAAACTGCTGTAACTAGGAAAATTCCAACCGGATTCGAAAAACACAATAGAAATAGGCGCTGGAATTTGGACCATAAGTATCGCAAATTAAATAATACGGTCACAACTTAAAATCCCATAGGAAAATGAATAATAGCAAAGCTCTGCGCGCCAGTTGCTGG
This sequence comes from Medauroidea extradentata, assembly GCA_003012365.1. NCBI lineage: Eukaryota > Metazoa > Arthropoda > Insecta > Phasmatodea > Phasmatidae > Medauroidea > Medauroidea extradentata. The sequence goes on along the minus strand of PNEQ01017126.1, from coordinate 20,244 downwards.
GTTTGCGTGTAGAGGCAACAATGCATTACATACGCCGACCGACGTCACTCTTAACACTCCATCGGTTTTGTGCCTCACATACACCAACGCTGCCTACCTAGATAAGAACCTTAAGGGGGAGTTCACTATAAATTATAGTAGTTTTAAAATCGTTTATATTTGTACGATATATGATTTGTTTTGTAAACAAACACTATGACTATTTTTTAGAGTAATCAAACATTTTTATTTTTCTTTGTTTTTGTATAACAGCTTGTTAAAATCCAAATGTGCATAAAACGGTTTTATACAAGAAAGGAAAACCAACTTACTTACCGAATTGAAATAGCTCATACTGCAGAACAGTGTGATGGGCTACAAGACACGTATAAAAACCATACATTTTTGTGTTTTTGAAATGGTGCTTGGTTCGAAATAAAAAATTTGCCAATTGTTTTCGGTAAGTGTAGCGGCACGTGGTTAGTTGAGTTATCGCAGTGCGGTAAGTGCGGCATCAAGCAGCTGGTGACTGTAGATGACGAAGAGTTATTCAGTGAGCTTCCAAACCAGGACGTGAAGGAAGCAGAGTCATTGTGTCGCCAGAACCAACTGGGGTGTGTGTATCGGAGATTGGTTCGCGCAACAGGCAGTCCCGGCGTCCATTTCCCGCGACTTGCGATCCGCTGCTGACCCACTGTGTGCGAGATACTGGAGGACAAGGCTGGGGGAGGGGGTGGCTCCCGACACCCCGAGGTTCAGTGACTGGAGCACGACCCGTGGCGACCCCGCGTCCCTGGGGAACAGCCCTCCCTCCCCATGGCAAGGAGCCCCAGGCGACAACCCCTCCCTGCCACGCGCAAGGTCACTCCGGGGTCGACGCCGACGCTACACTGTTGCCGGACTTACACTGCATACCTCCCTTCACCGGCCTCTAGTTGTGCTAAAAATGCATCTGTCAGCCAGCAGCCACTTTGACCAGTCGCAGCGAATTAATCGTTAATTATTTGCATTTTTGTTTTCGCTGTCGTACACGACTGCCGCTTCATGCATGTTGTCATTGTAGTATCAGGACGTTGCAACCCTGCAAGCAACAGTCGTTTTAATAGGGGTTTTAACTAGGCTACAGTAATGGTCATATGCTCGAAAGTTGACGAGAAGAGATTTCAAAACCAGACGTGTCTACAACGATCTGAAAATGAGTTAAACATACTGTATGTACAAATATGTGAGTTGCACTTTAGATATGTAGTCAGATTTAATTTCAAAATTACTGTCAGTTTTAAAAATCAGGTAAAAATTTGTGTTTTCGTTCAAAACTAGACGTGTCCACCTCACTGTAAATTTACATGCGAAATAAAGGCTAAACAGTTGCTATTTGCTAGAAGGCGCAGAGTTTCAAAATGCTGAACGTTTACTACTTTCAAACCCAACCATGTCCGTAATATTCATTCAGGACTAGACATGATTTGTTCTTTAATAACGAACTAAAAATATATTTACATCATGCCAATATTTGGCAGATAAAATTATGTATAGTAAATAAAACTGCCATGTTTCTTTTTCCTTAGTTTTCCAGCGTATACTTTTTTTTTCGGTTTCTTATAAAATAAGATAAGGTGAATATATCTGGCTTTTAAAGTTTGCTCCTGATTTCAAAGCGCAGGTACAACGACCCTTGTTGGTAGGGTTCCTACACCGAAGTGACTGCCTTCAACTATTGACGACTGTGATACAGTATAACAATGCACCAGAAAAGTGAAGGTAGAAATTTCAAAGACGAATCCTATACTATATACCTGCACTATACCTCACATGTAAACTAAATAAAAAAAAAACAGCGATTACAATTTTGTTGCGAGTTGACTTGGACTGGCTGGGAGCATATTGCACCACCAAATGGACAACTCCGCCACGCCATGCGATTTTTTTCCGAATACGTCTTGAGCTAGGGCGCTACAACACTTCCAAAATACGTCATTCATTGGGTTTCCAAAGTGCGTCAAAGATGCCGAGCCTGGCCTGCGATCTCCACTACCGTCATTGCTTACGCGACTCCTTATGTATACGCATGATGCAATGCCTATTTTTAAACATTCAGTCATCATGCGACGCCAACGATGGAAGCCACTAAATTGGCCGTACATAAGACGATGAACTGGGAAGTCACACAGTTTCACATCTGACTCGACTGTGGAGACTGTACGAGCTATCAAAGAGAGGACTTGGGGATACGCCTCGACAGTTGATGCGTTTACTGAGAAGCTATGGATGGACATCTGCAGAGCAGTGACTGGCGACTTAAGGTGACTGTCTACCAGGCGATTCAAGGAAAGTAGGAGTATACTGGGTGTTGGTACCAGAGACCAGAAGAGTGTTGTCAGTGATGCACTCAGCGTGATGTGCAGTGGACTATAACTCACTACCACCTTTTAGAACTAATTAAATTTATTTCTTCTTTAAAATTTTTGGGCTTCATTTCATTTAACAAGAAATTAAAATTTAGTGCCAAATAGTAAGATTTAGAACCAAGAATTTATGCATCAAGTGCAGTCTATAGTGGAATCTTAAATTGTACAATTGTATAAGGAGTACGACAAATACTGTTACTAGTTTCGTGTGTCTGCAAAGGAAGAAATCATTAAGTTCCGTAGAGTGAAACATGTCAATTTTCATTCACGTACTACTCGGTGTTCAAACGTGGGCAGGCGAGGTTTTAATATTTGAAACACTTCACGTGATCGACCACGCAGTGAAGATATCAGCATTGTTGTCGCTCTGAGTATAGGCATATTTCAGACTTGCTACTTATTCTGGGTCAGTGTGTAGCTTGTGTAGTTACGTGTCGTGGATATTTATTTTGAAACTGTAATCTTGATATGTGATTGAAATTTTAATATAAATGATGTTTTTTATTTCATGGTTAATATTACTTTTGTATAGTTGTCTCATGCAACTAATGATCTCTCATGAAGTTCTCTGTGTGTGCATAACAGGGTTGTTGCGGAAAATATGATTCAGCGCAATCATATAACAATTAATATGCTTGTGTGTGTGAATTTCGGGTGAAAGTAAATGCATAATTAAATTCAACATTAGTTAATAAGACCTTCATCTCAAACGAGCCAAGAAAAGGCTACCCATGCTAATTATGTGACAATATATCCAACGGTAACGAGATAAATTCCAGTTTACCAATTATTAGTCAGTATCAAAGTGTAGAGTAAGTAAGTGAAACTCATAGTAAATAAGTGAAAATACATTTATTTGAGAAGCAAGAAGTGACCGGAATAGTCATACGGTTTCACTAACTTCAGTAGTTCATTGTTGACAAACTACTGTAAGCTCACAGAACTGAGTATAGTTCACAGTGACTGAACAGAAAGAGTGAACTTGCTCTACTAATTTTACTAAAACGTTGACTGCAACGGATGGTACATATTTCATGTTAGTATTAGTATTCACTTCTCGTCGGTCGTTTGTTATTTAATAATGTACAACACGTCAGTAAAGTTGTTGGCATTCGGAGCGACGTTTTTAGCTGCAGTGCTTTTCAAACAAAGGCTTGTGAAATATAACGGGTTTATTAAGGTTCCTACGCAGAGATGTTGTGTGTGTGTGTGTGTGAGGGACAACATTTTAGGGATCTCTAAGGGTGCAGCTGACAGACGTACGTAATAAAATACTATTCCCTACACGCATTGCCGGCAGTGTGTTTGTATAAATCATTTCCTACGGTACATAAAACGCTTGCAATTTCATTGAATTTGTTGTGTTTTTCCAAATTTCGTAATATTTTACCCAAATTCGGCAGTCTGAAAAAGCCGTCTTTAGTCTTTTGTGGAGTCCCAAAATTAAATTTGTAATAAGCGTGCAGCATTTTCAAACTTACAGCAGCATGGTTTGATGTGCGTTTCCTTTACTTATAAATTTAAATGTAATAAACGTTAAGTAATTAAATCAAAACGTAAATAATTTCAACTCGCTACAACGAATTTCAAACACAGGTAGTCAGGAACCTTGAATTCCCTCTTGCCCACACCATCTAGCGGCCGGCAGAGCTTCAGCAGATGAAAGAATATTCGTAAACTGCACAGCGTGCGCTAAGTGATGTCTGCTTAGGAACAGCATTTCGTGAACATTTGACGCGTGCATACGCATTACAGGTTTCCTGTAGTCTTTCAGACTTTTTTGCTGCCGAAAATTGGCGTAAATGATAGATTCTGCGTTTTTTCAGGTCTGAACATTTCTGTGCAGGTTCTTAATAAATGGTCACAAGTTCTTTTCAGAATGTTGATCGTACCGCATAACTACTTAGAGAAATGATAACTTGAGAAATTATTGCGTTCTGTGCCATCAACGAGCATTATAGTGATTTTCTTTATTTATCTTCGCTTAACCATAACTCATAAGGACTAATGATAAGTGTAATACATTAAAAAACTTTTTTTTTTTTCGCAGTAGCCCGCCCTAATTAAAACCGTCATATTGTGAGATGTATGTAAGCATGTGGTAACATGGTTCGAGTTGCACATACTTCTTCTTTTTTTTACAGAATAGCATCTTCGGTACATTATTATAATAAAATTATTTTTGTCTTAACTGACGATTTTATTTTCCTACGTACGTCACTGCAGTTACTACACTTCACAAAATTTTTATTGAAGACTTAATTTTTCTATTTAAAAAATAAATAGCGAAAAAAGTGCGTTGTTAAGATTCCACTCTACCCCTAAAATACAAATTCTTGGTTCTTAAGTAGTTGTATTAGTTCAGAGTATAAATAAGAATGTTAGCTTTTATAACTCATTAAATGTATTTCGTCTTTAACATTTTAGGGCCTATACTTTATTTAACAAGAAATTAAAATTTAGTGCCAAAATGTTAAAGAAAATACACATAATATTGGTTTTACCTACAAGCCTAATTTTTTTACTATGCTAAATCAAATAGTAAGATTTAAAACCAAGAATTTGTGCATCAAGTGTAGTCTATAGTGGAATCTTAAATGGTTCAATTGTATAAGGAGTACGACAAATACTGTTACTAGTTTCGTGTGTCTGCAAAGGAAGAAACTATTTAGTTCCGTAGAGTGAAACATGTCAATTTTCATTCACGTACTACTCGATGTTCAAATGTGACAGGTGAGGTTTAAATATTTCAAACACTTCACGGGCACGACCACACAGTGCAGGACAAATACTGTTACTAGTTTCGTGTGTCTGCAAAGGAAGAAACTATTTAGTTCCGTAGAGTGAAACATGTCAATTTTCATTCACGTACTACTCGATGTTCAAATGTGACAGGTGAGGTTTAAATATTTCAAACACTTCACGGGCACGACCACACAGTGCAGATATAAGCATTGTTGTCGCTATGAATACAAGCATATTTCAGACTTACCACTTATTCTGGGATCAGTATGTGGCTTGTGTAGTTACGTGTAGTGGATATTTATTTTGAAGCTGGTAGACGAACCTTGCACACAACAGGCAGCAGATGTGAGTGGAAAGGAAACGAGAAATCCCTCAATGTGATGCACGAGCGAAGAGCTGGGATTTATTAGCGGAACTCGAAGACAAATTGCCATTCGCTGGATGTTAGCTACGTCACACCGCCAGATACCAAGAAGAAATATTCACTCAACCTTTTTTATTCGGAGTAGGGACGAAGAATTTATTTTGCCCGTCTAATATAAAGAAAATAAAGTATTTGTATATTATGTAAATATTATTGAAATTAAGGCCATTTCCTTTTGGAACTTGTGCTTACATGAAAGCAGTTTTTTTTAAGTCATTGGTAAGTACGCGCACAGCTGACGAGAATTTTTACAACTTCGAACATAATGCACCGCGTTACCACGAGAGATTCGCAGAAATGGTATAATGAAATATCGCAAATTGCCGTGGGCTACATAACTGAAGTAACGCTTTGTTTTCTCTTTAGTCTCTTACAGTGTATATAAAGTCTCAAGTCTCACATCGAACATTCCGTTTATTTACGCAGTTTCTGTGGTCAAATTTATACGAACTGAAACTAAACAATCCCACCCGGGAAGTTAGCGATGCGTAGTGAAGAAAAGCATCATTTTATGTTCGTGCAAAATAGTGTTAGTTTTGTAGACGCTATTTGGGGAAATATTTCCTCCTTACAACAAAAATCTCGGGCAGTTTTCCCATAATGGCATTTCCAAGTAAAAATTTGCATGCTTTTACTTCATTTGACCCTGCGATAACCAAAAAACATTCTAAGTTAAATAATTCATACTGAAAGTACACGTCACGTACTACGGCTTGAAGTGTTTGAAATCCATTACAAAATATTGTTGTATCTGTTTTTTCTATAGCTTCAATTAGCCAAACAATTCTAAATTTCAGCAATTTTTTATACTAAAAAATATTTTGTATTTGGTTTACATACACTTAAGTTCATATGTTGCGAGATGTTTAAGTGTGGATTATTTAATTGCATTCAAAAATTGTTTATAGTAAATAAGCGGCCGGCCGAGCTGAACTAAGTTATTACGTATTTCCGGAAGACGGTTCTTAAAAATTACGGAAGAACTATGTTAGATAATTGTTTATTTGTAATTATTCAGTGAAAGTATTATTTAAATTATATATTTTTCAGCCGTTTGATACTCCTTTCATTTCTATAGTTTAATGCTGCAAGTTTCATCGTGCAAAAGTAACGTATAGAACTGAAGAAATACCACCAAAATATCAATATTTTTAAGGCTGGCCGCTAGGCTGGAGCTCTTGCTGCGTTCAGCGTGTTCGGAGTTAAGTTTCTTCTCAAAGACCAGCAAACAAGCGTCCAAAATGCTTATCTACAAAAATAAAACGCACTTCATACTACTCGTGAATATGACTTTAACACATCACGCACATTTCAATCATTATTTTAAAGCCCTCAAACTTTAAAGTCGGCACTTCCAGACTGTTGTTTCTAAAGATACATGTACCGGATTCATTCGAAATTGAGGTCTACAGTCACATTCAATGACGTGTTCATTAAAATGATAGGGCCTTAGCTTAAAGTCCTGCAGCAAAAACGTTACGGCGTGAACACAGCGCGTACCTTTACGATTTAGGGCGTAGAGGCGATATCACAATACATGTGCCGGCTAGCGTCGCTCTTAGCACCTCATAGATATTCGCATCACTCACACAAACACATCCTTCAACAGGCAGCCACCTTACGGTAGTTTTTTTATCTAAAAATACGCAAATATTTTCTGTAAGCAAATGAAAGGAAGACTGTTCAAGCAGCTTACTAGTTCCGCACCCTTTTAAGTGACACGTTTGTCTCGCATTAGGGAGGAATAGGATTCAAATCCCAGCTCACATTTTATGGCAATGGAAAGAATGTTCGGCCTACACATAAACTAGGATGCGTAATATAGTAATTAACTCCAAGCCCATTCAATGAAAGCTACAGGGGTTGTACGGCGATATAACAGAACGACGTTATTATACAGCACTGTTACCTTCAATATCAAGTCAAAACAAAATTTTGCTCAGCTTGAAGTTATGAAGGAATTCATCACACTTGTATGATATTAGCTAAAAATGTTGCAAAATCGCGCGTATGGATATACCAGTTTGATATATGTAAATCTTTGATTTTAAATAATTTACTAATATTTTCAGATTGCATGTTTAATGTCCCCTCGCATAGCTTCATTGCCTTCACAAAAGTATGTGGTGAAAGGGAAATAATTCAAATTAAAATAGTTCCCAACTTTAAAAAAACAATATGTGGAAGAAATCGCAGCTTTATGGAACTCAGAAAAACCGATGATTAATTTTAGGAGCGCTTACTACAGCGCCACGTGACAATACAAGACGGACTGCGTCCTTTCTAAAAAACGAAACCTGAAACAGTCTGATGTTAGCGACAAAAGCATAGTTTATGTTTGCAGTAGTTATATCAATGTATTGTGTACAGTATGGCACAATAAACATAAAATAAATAAGTTCTTTCAAGTTAAATATGCGACCAAATATCGACATCTGTTCAATTTATTGTGTTTTTGCTGTTCCAATGCGTGGCCACCCGCCTGGAGAAACGGCTTAAGGGCACGGTCTACCTCAATATTCATCATCATTATTTTATTTTGTATTTGTACCAGATATTTTTCTTATTTTAGACACAAAATGTGACTAAATTTGGCTCTTATGAAAATTTTTTGTCTCTCATAGTTTTTGCGTAATGGCTTGTTAAAGTCATATTTTACATGTTTCCGTTTTAACGACTACACTAAAACCAAATGATATACCAAACTAAAAAAAAATCACAGTGGATAAAGACATGGCAGACTACAACGACATGCTCATGAAATTAAAGAATAACAATTATTTGTATTTTAAAAAAATATTGAATTTTATAAAATTTTTATTTTCAGTTTCAGCAATTTTTTAAAATTCAAATAATTTTTATTCTTTAATTTTATGAGCATGTAAGTAGCCTGTAATGTCTTTATCCGCTGTGATTTTTTGAGTTTGGTATATCAGTTGGTTTTAGCGTAGTCGTTAAAATGGAAACATGTAAAATATGACTTTAACAAGCCACTACGCGAAAACTATGAGAGATAAAAAAATTTCATTAGAGCCAAATTTAGTCACATTGTGTGTCTAAAATAAGAAAAAAATCTGGTACAAATAAAAATTATAATAATGGTGATGAAAATTGTGGTAGACCGCGCCCTAGGCTAGTAGTTCAAGGCACCTTCGACTGGCCAATAGTTCGAGAGATGGGCGAGGTTTTGCGAAATGCACCAATAAATGGCAGCACTGCTACGGCAATTATCACGGTCACTTACAAGAAATGTAACAATAATTGGGAAGAAGAATCGATTTTTAGTAGATAAATTAATGTGTTACATTATTTTCCCGACTCGCGCAATAGGAACGCTCGATTACCAGTCTGTAGGAGCCAGCAGGTTTGCTTAAACGCATTCAAACTGTTAGTTCGGTAAGTAAATTTTTTGGACGCATGCGACTTCATACGGTTAACTTAGAGCCGAAATTTATATTTCTTGAGCAGATTTGACACATCGAAAGTTATTCGTCGTAAGTTATCATCACTCCGGAACTTGAATTAAACTGACATTTCAAACATATTACTAAAACTTCACATTGTGCGAGAACTACCTTGCTGTCTTCACTCTTCTCAACTCAGTACCAGTGAAATATTCGTAATCAACTAATAACATGTTCAACTGTAACGGTACATGCATTGACAACGAGCACATTTTACGAGTTAGCTTTTAAGTAACCGGGTTAGTTAAATTTGCCCAGTTTTTAAAGTCAGCGTAAGATTGCAAAACCTACTATAATGCCTGGTCCGCGGACGGCAAACGAAAACAACTTTCTAATTTCATCATACGCGTGTTAGCAAAAAGAACGTGTTTTCAATGTTTACGATAGCGTTTGAAAATGTAGCATTTCTAAAACCCAATAAACTTGAAAATTAAAATACCCACAGAATTATTACTTTATGTGGTTGCGTTTCGTGCGAAAATATTCTGGAAGAATCATGTAAATAATAAATAGTTTTTCTAGGTACCATCCCCATTGTACGTGTACTTGGCGCTGCACCGCAACTTTCCACCCACACTGCAGTGTTCCAGGAACTATGGTCAGTAAGCACGCTTTCTTCTCCATGACCTCCGCAGCCGAGGTCTGACTACGGAAGGTTGGATTTTTTCCTTTCAAGCGAACGTAAACTAACTTAACTTTAACTTTTTTTTCTTTCACACATGCCACTTTCCTCTCTACTCCTAGCTCCCCCGTTTCTTCTACTCCGTCTGAACCGTCTCGCGCGTTCTTTAGGACTGGGGCCAGGATAAAAGAGAGAAGAAGAGTTGGTCGGAGGAATCATTCGACTGCGCGGAAATTCCAGCCCTTTTCATTCATTCCTTCCTTGGAAGGGTAACATTCGCTCGACCGTGTATTGCTGGCCCTACTTGATATACAAGCACTCGCTACACATGCTGGCTGTGTTCTTAGAAGATCAAGGCTTGAAACATTAGCCACCGCCCACAGATACGAGAACCCGGTTATATATACAATGTTACGTTCTTAATACATTTATTTCACTACTTAAATTGGTTCATAATTACATTTTTTTTTTTCAATATTAGGGTTAAGCATTTTTGTACCTGATATTTGAAAAAAAAAATTACAAATATAATAACTATGGCAAAATTCCTTGGACAAAGCAACTCTTTTAAATTCACTGAGCAGTCTTTAATATATCCTTAGAGTTTATTATTGTGTAAATTAATGAACACAAAGTATTCAATTTTTTTACAGCAAGTTGCTTTAAAAAATGTAAATTTGTGACCCGAGTACTAAATTGGGTGTAATTAATTTACATGTTTGAATAATTGGCACTCTATTCGCTATGTAGCCGGTTCATTGCAACTGCAGTTATTTAGATTAACATCTTGTGAAAATAATAATCATTGACTTCAGGTCTTCCAGTAAATTTTTTAGTAATTTGAGATCTATAAGCTGTGTATATTTTACACACTGATATAGTGACGTTAACTAGTGACGTGAAACCACAAGTTGACTGAAACTTAAATGCTAATAAGGGCTTCTAAAAGTGCTCAATTTACTGTGAATAGTTTATGGTAATTTGGTTGTATGAGAGGCGAGCAAAGAAGAAATAGTTACTGGATGTGTGGGTGTCAACAGTTTCAGTGTCTTTGTAACCCAGGCGTTTCTGATGGTGCTACGATCTCCATCTATATAATAAAGTTTCAGAAGTCACAGTTGGTTTTGAAGTTATACTTTGAAATTGGAGACTTTAGTGTCTTCAGAATCGTCGACGCTTGAAACGACACTGAAACGTCCGCTTTCGAGAAGTTAACTGAACGCAAACTTGTAATCGTCACTGGAGGAGCAAACAACTTTACTTTGTTACGTAACTTTAGGTTGCTTATTATTTTCTTCCACTTTTTTAAACACCATGGCAAGGTAAGTCTTACTAGGTAAAGTGATTCGGAAAATAAAACGCCACAAGAATTTGATTCAACATATGCGAAAAAATATTATGCTAAGAAATTTTTTTTAACCTATTGCGTAGCCTACTTAATTTTACAACAATGCCATAAACGAATAAATCAGTTGTCAGTTTTGAATGCAAGGAAAGTTTTTTTCCTGGAGCATGCACTCTTTAAACTCCACAAAAACATTTTTACTTATGTTCATCAAAATATTTGTAATTACATTAAAATATATGCGTATAACGGTGTTTCAACCTATGTATATGTGAGAATGCGGAGTAAATATTTGCTTAACGATTCTATTTGCAATTCCCTTTAATAGGTATTTTTGTTCAGGGTAAATAAACCGAATACATTAATAAAAATTACATACTTTAGTAGTATTTTGGAAGATTTATTCTAGGCGCTTTGTTATATCTAATTAGTTAACTCAGTGCTACAGTTTATTATTGCCTTTGCAACAGACAATGTTATCACAGTGTTATAAAACTGCCAACTATTAGAGCTACAATACATTATGTATTGTGATTCACAAAAATCCGTACAATTTGAGTCTCGTCATTCGAGTCAGACGAAATTATTTTTGTTGGAAGTGATCTCCAGTCATTAAAAAATATAAAAATGAGTGCACCTAACTAATCGAACATATATGTTTGTAAATGGCAGTTTTCTGGTGAGTATGAAAGGGATGAAATGATTTCCCATGAGGCTCTCGAAGGACGAAAATTGTCATTTATAAAATACATTTAACTCATCTTAGGAATAGTTATAGATCCCTCGAGTGTGATAAAGACTAGCAGCAGATATATCGAGTAACCTCGATTTCGTATTTTTAAAGACCCTAGTTCATTTTAATTGCAGAAAATCCGTTTATACGTTTGACACAAGTCGCCGAACATAAGTTATCAGTTGACAGCGTTGCGTTAAAGCAACTTTGGTAGTGTTTTTCGTGTAGACATCATTCTCAAGATAGATTTTGAGTCATTGTAACTGCTGAGTCTGGTAATATCCCAGAATCATAAAACTATCTTCACAATATGTAAACATAATATCAATATAAAAAACAATTACCTTACATGTCACAAATTATTGTCTTGTAATCCATATGTGAAGATTTCTGTTTGAGAATTACTTTATGCTCATCTGCTCTCGAAGAATCGTATGACTAAGTTAGTTTTAAACCTTTGTCACATTTTGTGAAGAACTACTGTAAACTGGGGAACTTTCAACCACAAAATACGTATTTTAGTTTGTGGGAATTTGGTGATAGAAAATCGAATAATGATTGGGTATTAAAGATTCACATACTCAGAAAAATATAATATTTTACCAACTACCGCAGAGAAAATATTGAGTACGGTGCAACGTTGCCCATGCTGGTACAAAATAAATCCAGTTCTTATGTACAGAAATTACGACAAAGGCCACGATTTTTCTAATAAATTTTGTACATAGTATAACATGTTATGATGTAGGTTTATTACAGAAAAAAATCTCAGTGCTGTAGGCAACTTTCATAGAAGTCCAATGCATGAAATATGGTAGAAACTTGACATGTACTGTAATACGTCTTGACATGTGCGATGGCACACATTGCTTACTAACCATAATATTGTATGCCAAACCCAATAACTAAAAATATTTCAGACTTTACATTTTATTTATAAAACAATTTTGTCAATGTTGGCTTTGATTAGCTTCAAATTTCAAAAAACATCATCGAAAAGGAAAAGGAAAATGTACGATACTAAAAGATTAAAATGTTTTGCATCCATTTACTTACGCTATTCAATTTCTCTAACTAGGTTGTTAATTAGGCTAATTCGCGGAGGCGAATTGTAGAACAAGATTCTATGGACATCACTAGGTTGATAGTGACATGAGTTAAGTTCAATAGATTTCGAGAAAAACTATAAGGAAGTTCCCAACACCACTGACGTAAAGTTTTGATATCCCCGCGGGGAAGCAGTGAGGTGACGTGGCCAGGCTACGTTTTTACATACTGATGCGATGGATAGGTGTTGGATGAGGTCAAGAGATGAGCCCAGTTTACATAACTTCCAATTATACATGGAGTACTCGTACTTTCGTAGATGAGTGCTGAGACCAGTGGCTTGATTACAAACACATTTTATCGCAATATTACGATACCTGAGTAACGGTGGGAAGCCACAACGACCTATTCTTATCGGATATCAACAGACATGGTGTTTATATCGCGGGGAAAATTGACTGTTTGCTTGGCTTCATCGTAATGCATAAATTTCCGACACTTTTCTTTGGTTTCTGTTGAGTCAATATATTTTCTTAGGCCAATATTAATTCTGGTGTAGCCACGACTGAACGTGTGTGATTTGCTTGTAAACAGCTAGCCACTTAACCGTCATATAGCCATACAAGACGCAGGATGCTACACTGATATGGTGAATACGCTGGTAGATAAATTCTTGCTATCTTCCACCGTCTCTAGTTACTAGGACCACAAACAATTCGAAAATATTTTTGCCCCAATTTTTTTTCTGTATCATACGTGCACATTTGCAACTCTGCTTGATGGTTATTGGTATCGTATTTGAAGGCCATGGGGAGAGACGAGGTAACCCACAATTTTGACATGTTTGTGTTTTTTTGCAGGAACACAATAGTACTCTCAAACTGTACATCACGGTACTAGAGATCAAGCAATATGACCACAAGTGGCAATACAGTGCGCTATTGATTTTATTTCAGGGCACACTTTGTATGTGTGTACAGTTGCTTATTTTTTGTAGGTTGTGTACCTGTACTAAATTAACTGAAACATTATTTATCAAAAACGTTGATATTAATTACATTTCTTTGTCAAATTATACATTATCATTAGGGAAAGGAATATTTCGCGAGTTCAACGACATGCATGTTAGAATCCATTGTCGTATTTATACACGAGCCCCTGCCATTTGTCCATCAGCTGCTACTCAGCGGAACAACAGACAATGAACGAATGGACGGACTCGAGTATGTATAGGACAGTGGATTCTAACACGCCGGTCACTGAACTCGCGAATTATTCCTTTTCCTATTTATCATTCCATGTGTATAACTCTGTTGTGATACATAGTGTGTTACCATTGTATCTCCCCGTGCCTTTCATTTTTGTTCAGACGTCTCTCATTTAACTACATCAATCTTAGTAAGATTAATGGGACCCCATAGGTCTGTGATTTACCAGTACAACCCCAAGGAAACTGAGAATTAAAATATCCAATTACTGATCGCGAAGCAAAGCTGTGCACATAAGGCAATGGAACAAAATAACGCAAAAATCTTTCCGCCATAAATCGTAGCTCTAGTTATCAATGATCTCATTGAGTCGGCCATACACACATGTTAAACAGCCCATGATGAGCATCATGACAATGCCTTTATGTATGTCATTTAGACGTGCTGAATCTGCGGTATGAGAAAAGGACGCAATCAAATATTCGCGGCTAGCTGATATTCCTTACCGCGGACAGTTTTACCAGTGGCTTCTGCAAGAACTAGAGATGATTCCTAATTTTAAAATTAATGTATTATAGACGGACGAAACTTGTTTTACATGTGATTGTAAGACGAATTCTTACATCAGTGATTTGCAGACACAGGTACATAACCCGGAAGTTACTTGAGCTCGTGAATATCAACAGCAATTCAGGATTAATATTTGATCTGGTATTGGTAGAGAAACAAATGTTTTACACGCTACTCGCTACTGGAGTGGTTGGGTCTGAATTTGCAACAAGTGTCTTTATTGACAATGTTACTTGATCTTGTTGACAATGTCCTATTCAATGTAGTTTCTTTATTGTTTCCCTGCTTATTATGTAGCCGTCGTGCGTTATCTGCTACACGACACCTATGTCTGCACTTCTAATGGTTGCGTCGTGGCCAACCAGGTCACCAGATCTATATCTACTAGATCTACTTTTGTATGGTCACCTGAAGGCAATTGCGTAGCCGCTAGTTTACTCTACGTAGTCACCCACACTTTAAAATAGGAACCTGTGACTGATTACCCAGTAATTTGTCAATCAATTCCAACGTAGCAGTTTCAACAATTCAAAGCGGTGGAAAACCACTGATTCGCTTTTGTAATATCGACACTGTTAATCGTAATCAGTACGGACCTGCAAATGTTGCGTACCTATTTATTTAATGACAGGCTATACTTCATCGTCCCGTATACACTGCAGTATTATCTGTGATTCCATTTGTTAAGAGTCTATATGCGAAGTCAGTTATGTGCGACAGTTTTGTAATAGGTCGGTTATCCTACCGTAGAACTTCACATTTTTAGACATATGCATTCTTCGTGGTAGGCCAAGACATTTTTGGCCAATAGATAAGTAGAATGTCGCATGTATCTAGTAATAAGCTAATATTTACTGATATATGATACTTTTTTTACATAAGTGAAATCCCACGGGTAATGAGTATAAACAAATATTTAACGAATTTAATAAATTGCATGTTAGTCTGCACTCTCCTGTGAATAATCAAGTCCCTACTAATTGTCCACTAGCTGCTACTCACTGTAACAGCAAACAATGAACAAACAGACGGAGCTTGAGCATGCACAGGCCAGTGGATTATAACACGCATGTCATTGAAATCACGAACTTTAACTTCCTCACCAATGAGTACAGCCAGGAGTTTATCGAAAAAAGATTTTTGCTGCATTTTGTTTTATTGCCTTAAGTGCACATCGGAAGTTCTGCTTCTGGCTATTGGCAGCTATTCTTTTTTCAGACATGTTTCTCGTTTGACTTCACCGATCAGAATACGTTTATTGTAACAGCGTGCGTCTGTAATTTACCAGCAGAACTTTAAGATAAGTGAGAGTAAGAACATTCAATCACTGACCATGATGCAGAACTAACACGTAAGGCTTTGAAACGAAATGGTTCAAAAATCTTTTCGGCACAATCTCGTGGTTCTGGTAATGAGTAATACATCTGTTTAGAATGTATGGACCTCGTCAAGCAGTTACATGTAGCCAGCATTGCTCTTGACGTCACTGTGCCACCAGGTGTGTGTTCAAAATGAAGAAAACTGCTCTGGTAAGAGCAGAGCAAATTTGGAGCATATCTTGTCAACTTAAAGTTGTTCGAAATCTAGCTTGTGGCCAAAATGATAAGCACGTTTTTCAGGTATCTTATAGAGATCTAATCGCAAGAGAAACTCCCTTGTTCAGGATTTCGAAAGCAAATATTTCATTAATTGTAGCGACGAAAATTCCGGGTCTCCAGAAATAGGTTATCACGACAGAAAATAAATTCGCAGGCAGACCTCCAAGATCAGCAAGAGCTCTAGCCACCCAGTCATTGAAGTGGACGGTAGATCAGTCATGCAATGTGTCGCCATGACATGAAGACGAGTGCACGGAAATGAGCCTGGCAGAGATGGCAGGCTGGTACAGAGGACGAGGGAACACACTCGAGGACGCAGCTGGCAAACAACGGGTCGCGGAAATCAATGACAGCCGCCATGGACACGACCCCGCGATGTGCTACCCCTTACCACTTCACCCCTCGACTAACAAACTGGGTCAGGAGGACGAGCTGACAGGAAAAACAACCCCCAACAAGTGGCGTCCCTGCGGCTTGACCACTCTTCCCTGCAGCGCCGACGTACAAGCGGGCGAAAAAATAAAAGAGAGAGTGTGAGAGAGAGGGAGAGAATGAGGCAGGGGAAAACAGAGGGAGAGAGAAAGAGACAGAGAGTTAGTGAATAACAACGGTGCTGTAGTGGTCAAGACTATTAATTGTTACGTTAACATGTGTAATTCATTCTTGAACCCTACCTTCAACAGGTGTTACAACTGTTGGCATCTAATAGTAGGGCCCGGTAGTTTTCGCGAAAAGATTTTTTTCCCCACTTTGTTTCAGTGTCTTAAGTGTACACCTGCAGTTCAACTTCATGATTATTTAAATATATCGCAGGTTTTCGAGGTCGTTGTCTGCATTTTCTTGGCTTCTGGGTGTGAGCCGCGTCAGGAGATTGTCTCGCGACGTTTCGGCTGTCATTGCAGCTGCCATCGACAGGTAGTCGGAGTCAGAGACCAACATCATTATTGGTAGGGTGTTTTTGTGCACAGTTATTCTTCATTCGACTGTGCCAATCAGTACACGGATAACTGTGACACAACACGTCTTTGATTTGCGGGTTTAATCTCCAGACGTTGTATGTTAAGGTATCCAATCACTGACCATAAAGCAGAGATGCAGGTGTGCACGTACGGCACTGAAACAAAGTGGTTCAAAAATCTACCGGTCCCCAGCTATTCGCATCCCACCAGGAGACACTAGTTCGAGTCCCGTTCCATATGTGGGTCACTTGGTAAACGTTGTCATTGGCCAGCATCTCCCATTTACTCTATGTCAGCATTCTGTCGCTACTATGTCCCGTGGCACATTATATTTGCAGGTGGTAGTCTAGACTGACTCTACGGTACATTTTCATACTCACTCCGGCTTCATTTTTGTACAAGACGACCCACACTCTAAATAGGAATAATCACTAAATACCAGTTATTTTTCCGTCGATTCCTGACGAAGTAGTTTCAACAAATTAACTAAACAGCTACGGTATTTACTGAATATTCATTGGTTTCCTCCTGGAATGTCCACGAGTTATATCGGAACATAAGTAAATGTATTCACTGATCACAACTTAACACTGTGGCGTGTCGATCTTGTGTCTTGAAATGCGCCTGAGGTTTCGGACACCTCAACAGAGTTACTGATACTTGGAGCGAAATATGTTGGAAAGTCAAGATACACGTTGTGAACTTACATGAACGTAACACGTAGCGGTGCTGGCAACAGAATGTAAATTTTCTGCTTCTGCATGGAAAGTGTGTACGGCGCGTTGTCATTAAGCAACAAACAAGAGTATGCTTTTAGGGAAACAGTGGTTTCAATGCTGGTGAAATACTGCGCTCTGGGTGAATTTTCCCCCGAGATTCTACGTTCCCAAGAAACACCGGTACAGCTACATTAAGCTGAGCCTTTATTTTAACTTACAAATTTTCTCGGTGTGAAGTCATACAGAAAATATAAAAGACAGTGTACCCTATTCTAATTCAAATAATAATGAGGATATGTAAGTTGGCCTTACGTCTCGTCGACTGCGAGGTCAATATAGACGGTGACACAAACTTGGTACAATGGCAGGAGCTGGGAGAGGAGTCGGCCGAGGCCTTTGCTATGGAACCATTCCTGCATACGCATGGATTGATTTCGGGAAGCCATGGGAAACCGAAATCAGGATGGCCAGAGCCGGGGATCGAACCCGGGTCTTCCCGAATGCGAGTCTCACGTGTTACCTTTGCGCACCTCGTTCGATCTCTCGGCGCTGGCTCTGATAATTAAGCCGTGGTTAAGTTTCCTTACGTAAAGGGGACGGAAATTATATTTACGTGTAAGGACTTAATTGTAAATAAATATATAATGTAACATAATTTCTCGAACAGAGAATGTTTTCTTATTGCTTACATTACAATGTCACCCTTGGCAAAAAATAAAACAATAAGACATCATATATGCAAGTATATAAAAGTAAATAAGGAAATAAAAATGCATAGGCCTATTTCAAAATGAATAGGCCTACTTAAAACAATTAATTACAAGTAAATAAAATATATAAAAAGGTACATAAAACAAGAGAATAACTGAGAATAATTCATAAATAAACAGTAAAATAAGTAAAAAAAATTTTAATGAAACATTTAATAATACAATAAATTTAAGAAAATATATGCATTAAAATAAAAAAACCCAAAATAAATAAGAAAATTAATTACTTATTTTAAATAAAGAAAATTCAGAACAAAATAACAAACACATAAATTAACTATAAGTAAATAAGAAAGAAAACAATTTAACGACAAATAGGTAAGAAAGAAATAAGTAAATAACTATATCCCAAAGAACATCCTAACAGCCATCTGTTGAACTATCAGCACATTCCGAGCACACTTGACCATTACCGAACATATCCGAGTACTGACAAACACACCCAATTGAACACGAAGCAAGAAACCCTCCCGACCTCCTTTGACCCATTTAAAGTAAATAGAGCCAAAAGGAACACAGAAAAGTAATTACACGAATTACATATCAGTAAGCTAAATTTCCCAAAATATACGTGGAAACTTATTAGGCAAGGGTATTAAATAATTATTTTACAAGCAAGGAAGTTATCTTTACACTGAAGTTAAAATTCCATATCAGTGAAGTAATGATTTAAATAAATTGTTACAGTTCATAGTGCACACAATCTTATTATGAGTTTTCAGCGAGAGAGTCAGTTGCTCTGAAAGCTTTACATGCACAGAATCGAAAATTATCTTTTGATGGCCACAAAATGTTTTGTCAATATGCACCTAATCAAATTTGTTTGCAGTGGTTAAAGCATGATTTTATAGTCGCTGCAAAACTTAACTAGGGCAGCTAAAATATGTTGCGTTCATCACAAAAATTTGGTGAGGTGAATAATGACAAAATATTTTGTGGTGGCTACAAATATTATTTGCATTGCAGGTTACTTAATAATGTTCTTTTTCAAATGTACAAGCTGTTTAAATTTATGTATTTACAACTTTGATTGCTTATTTCAGAAACGGGAAAATATAGAACGGTTCAGTTTGCGGCATCTAAAGTTTAAGTAGCCGTTTAAAAGAGTCCATTGTGTGCGCCATCTGTAGAACATAAGATATATAAGCGATATTCCAGCTCTGCCCACATCCAGCATATCCTCAATTGATTCTTTAATACGAGTTCGCAGATCGTGCAAGTCCTTCACTCTGGGGTCTGGTAGAACTTATCCTTTACGAAGTACCATTGGAGAAAGTCCAGTTAGGTTATGTCTGGCGACTTCAAGAACCAGGGAATGGGTCATCCTTTGCTAATCCACCAACGTGACAATGTGTCGTCTAAATGTGCCCTAACTATCAAGGCCTAGTGAGGAGGGACAACATCCTGCTGCAGCATGATTTCACATGACAGTTATTTTACCTGTGGAATTCAAGCTGTGTAACATACCACGATATCTCGTGGAGATTACAGTATGTAAATGAGAGTCCATGTTGGGGACGTTAAGACATTTACGCACATATTAGTAATTTTAGTAACTCGGTAAAACCCTGGCATGTTATTTTAAGGTAGTAAGATTTAAGTGTATTTATTATGCTGTTGTAATGTATATTGTGTTAAGTATAATGTAAACAT
>PNEQ01017125.1:0-11050 GCA_003012365.1 Medauroidea extradentata | reverse complement strand
TCCAAGTTGTCCACCCCTGAGGAGGTTCCAAGGACATGGCAGGAGGGGGACAGGCGGACACGCCGGAAGGATGGGGGACGAGGGTGAAGAGCGGCAGTGAGTGGAGAATGTAGCTAGCGTTAAGACGGGTATTGTGTTGAGCAGAATAAAGCAGTTGAGTACAGCAGTGTCATCAAGTCATTCATTTATCATAACACGATGCGTTCTGGCGTCAACAGGTCCACTTGACAGACGAGGTATGAAGTCTGCCAAGCCAGGCGACAAAATTCATTTATATCTGTCGTATAACGAAATTTACTGTGCGCAAAACACGTTTAATAATGGTACTACATTTTACAGTTAAGAACAAAATATATAGTGATATATCTAACATTTGATAAGTCACTTTTTTTCGTGCCTTTTAATGTGTCACCATTAGCAAATGTATTCCCCGTATGCCAGAAATAGGCCTACATCGAAGAATTTTTTTATTGTTGCATTGAAGTGATTTATGTTACACTAACGTCCCAGGTAGCATTAATTATCTATAGCCAAGAAATGAAGTCTATACATTGACATGCCGCACACTTTGAAGTCTCGATCGTACTTAATTAATTAATTTTTTGTAAATTAATTAGTTTATTCATTGTAAGGAAAATATGACAAAAACTGACAAAATGAACAAAATTCTTGATACAATCGCTACGAAACTTCACAGGATTACCCGCTAGGTTAATATGAATATTTCCTCACACTTTCATCAAACTCGCTCCAGCCGTTTTGGAGTCCAAAGGGAAATGTACATACAGACATCGATTTATATAGGATATTCATGCAATTGAAACTAGGCAGTCGCAAACTTAGTTGGAAAAGGTAATTATGTTTCATAGAAAACGAAGTCTTAAATTACAGAAATAGCGGGTGAAATAATTAGGTACAGTTTTTAAAGTGGGTATTGTGTGTAATAAACATTCCAGAATTCTCCAGGAATAATTTCTGGAAAACCCGGGAAAATCAGTAATATGATGCCCAGGCCAGGTATTAAACACGGGGCATCCAAATGCAAGTATATGCAGTTTTTGAAAGTAATGACTTACCAGACTAAATTTAATATTTTCTGTATTTTTTATGTATTTTCAAAACAATTGTTATATTTTAGAGGTTTTTTAGGTGCACTGGTTATATACCGTTTGACTATTTAACTGAAGGAAGAACCTTTTTTATTCGCATTCGTCGATTCCATAAGCCAAATTAATCACCGAATTTTACTGATATTAAAATTAAATGATTAGAACAAAAATGTATGATATATTTTACCTAAACCTTAGCGTACCAAAATTTGACGACTATAAACGCTAAAGCCGAAAATGTATTATTCCACGTGGGTGAAGGTATTCTACTTTGAAGCAGTGCGTCAACTTCACAAGACGTAGAAATAATAAACAAGAGAACAGAGCCGACTATGTTAGTTTGCCACGTATTTGCTTCGTAACTTCCCTGCTCGCCGCGACCTCTACAGGCCCAGGCGTGGGCCGCAGACTACGTCGGAACGCGACGCCGTCTTGGCGGGAGTCTTGAATACCTTAGTGTGTGTGTTGGCAGCCGTGTCCCACCCACTATTCTTGAGCATCGATCAGTCTTACCCCTGACGTCCAACTCAGCCGTGTGTGACCGCAGCATTCGCAACTCTGATGTACGACGTCACGCGACATTGCCGTGTCTGCTCGTGCTGGGCTCCACGCTCCCATTAGGCGGGTTTACTAAGGGTACCGCCCATCACGAGCTACAAATTAACTGTAATGAGCGGGGGAATACGTATAATTACGAAACTATTTCACATGTGCCCGTTCTGCCAGTGTATGATATGAAAACACACTTCGAGCATGTACTGAATGTCATTGTTGATACCATGCTTATTAAATGTACTGTATTTAAAATTGTTATAACCGTTGGTATATATGACAGTTAGATAGAAACGTGCAATGAACTTAGTTGGACATTCCAAAAAATCACAGCTTAAAACCTAATAACCAAAAACTGATCGTCCAGAATGTTGTGCGTTAGTTCAGCGCTTGTCACGTTGTGGCGCCGAGGTATCTAATACCCGCTTCAAGGTCGTCCTTATAGCTGAATTACTTCTGAGCTTCTAACATGCAGGTAGGCGGAGGCGTTAAGGCGATGATCCATTATTTCAACGTCTTTCACGATGATTACTTTTTTGTTACTGAATAAGAGCAAATACCTAAAAACGGTTGCAAAGTTTTGTTAAAAATAGTTTTTAATGGACAAAGAATCGTATAGATTTGGTAAATTAGTTCATCAATAATAACTATCGTAATTGCATAATTAGCTGAAACCATTGTGTATTTTGTCTTGGACAATAAGTTAACATATTGTATACAGTTTTTTTAAACTAAACTGTGTATTAGTTTTTCGTTATCTGCTTTTTTTTTAAAGAATTATGGCAAATAATGTGGAAATGAGGGATGACATTAAACTGTTACTTCCCAACATTTATAAAAATCAAAAACTGTCTGTAATAAATTGTGGACAAAGATGTCAAGCTTTGAAAGAGGGTAAATGTTTTCATTGTTTTTTAGTTTCATGATAGTATTTGTATTAAAAATAGTACAGATAAACGCATAATGATTAATCGAAAAATTTAAGCAGTACTCACTTTATGTTGAATGGTCTACCCACCTAAGGCATAATGTTACCCGACTTAACAGGAAATCAGTTTAAACTTATGATAATAAATCATGTACATTTTATTTTGAAGTAATAATGGATCATGGATCTAAGTAACCTGCTGGAGTAATGTACGTTTACACAAACACGTAGCCAGATTCGTACGAGGACTAGATTATATCTCAATGTAGCCTGCAAACAATCCTACATTTCGTGACATACTTAATACTTGAACACTCTACTCGAATTACTGTCTGAAGTCCTCTAGCTGAAATATTTTCCAAACCTTGCTTTGCCTCTATAATCGGCATTTTGTTCAATTTAGACATAGTTATACAACAGATGCAAGCTGTGACCTACAATATGCCACAGCTATAGACTGTTTTTGCGCGGATGGTGCGTCTGGCATTTTGAAATTAACCCAAAGCAATGGTGAACTAAATTGAACGAAAATGTTTACATGTGTTGAAATTGTTTTGTTGAGGTCACATTCACATTGCAAAACTTCACTGTCCAACAAACTAAACTGAGATTAACACAGTAGGTATATTTGCTATTCAATAATTCATTTCAACGTACACGTCTTCAAAATGCATGTAAAGCCCATTGACCCATACGGAAGACACAGTGTCTTTGATTACCAGACCCTTATGATGCTCCCAGTTTCCAATTGGCCATAGAACAATGGCCTGACACCTTGGATTCATTTCTTTTGCTTCCAAGGCATCCGGGATATCCGCCCCTTGTAAGCATCCCCATCACCACTCCCGAACGACATAAGTTTTTTTTAAAATAAACAAATTACAGAAAGGCAATTTGTTTAGACACGTGACCAATGACTCGATACTGTTTCACAGTGTTGGTTAAGCTAACGTGGGACTCAGCTAAACCAATAAGTCAGGGAAAATACTGAATTAAAAGGAAAATTAAAGAATGAGCTTACATAGCAAGTAACGAAAACTACATAAGCCAACAGAGCCTTGAACTGAAAAATATGTGGTTGCCTTTAATAAAAAAAAGAAACAGTGTTACAGAAAATAAATGAATAAATAAATAAAACAAATAAACTGATTTATGTTTAACAGTCTCGGAAGAACACCAGCCAACATCACTACAAAGTGCTCAGCCAATCAGGAGAGTACTTGCATCTCATTGGCCGAGCAGCTTAAAGACCCTCCAGGCTATATAAGCCCCATTTTTTTAGCGTCTTGGTGTTCCGACCAGCTGTGTCTCAGCCTGAAAACGGGGATAGATTACAATCGACAAAACGTTGCAGTTTTCGTTGGTTTTAACTTGTGTGGTGTCGTCTATTGTCTTGCGTTTGTTTTCCACTGTTCACTGTTTTTTGTATATTTCCATCTTGTTTAATATTGGGAATCTGGTTCTATATTTGTGTCTGTCCTTTGTGTCTATCTTTTGTGTTTGGGTGTTGTGTCAATATTCGACTTAATTCAATTTCTAGAATGCTTTGTTGTCTAATGTAACAATTGTTTTTAAAAAATTACTAACAGAATACCTCTGGGATTTTTTTTTATATTTTTGTGTGCGTTTTATATTTGTTTTTTTTTCCTTGTTATTTTTCGTACTTTGTCATTCAACACAGGTTTGATCAGCTAAACATGAGCAATGGCGTATGTCCACAATCCAATAAAGAAACGTAAAGTATACTAATGGTGTTAAAGGTATCGAAAAAAGCACGAAATAAGTATTTCATGATATATAAGAATTATATTTAAAAATAGTCTGCTGTTGTCGTCGCATTTTGTAAATAAGACATATTAAAATTCCAGGAAAAAATTGTGGATGCAAAGTACTGTTTGAAGGTATACCGAAATCTTAACATCACGAAGAGACAAAATTATAAGATTACCGCAGGTATGTGAGTGTAATTAATGGCGGGTGTTAAGCCAAAACTGGGAGATTGATCACGTGACTCAGCGAACATATCAAACCTCTAGAAAGGAAAATTGCATAAACGCCTCAAAATTTCAGCTACAAGTTTAAATGGTGCATCTGTGTTGTATAGAACACTTCTCAGTTGGAAATAAAACATTCAAAACTAGCCATGGCCGCGAAAACCCTAAAATTAGTTTATTTTTATATAAGATTGGTGCAGGGGCTGAACTAGGGGAAAAGGGGCAGACTGCCCTAGGCGCTGGGCTAGAGGGGGCGCTAGTGGTGCCATAAAATTTAATAAATACTGTATCTATTATTAGAATATCCACTTAGAAAAACACTGCTAATGGTAGCTAGTAAGTGTAGGTTTTATGTATTTATACTAAAATGTTATACTGTTATTTACGCGAGCGCAAAACAACTTACGTGAGATAAGTTTATTATTGTTGGGTTGATTGGACTGATGGGGAGAGTGAGAGAGTTTGGTCAGCGCTTTACATAGATGTCTTCAGCGCTGGTGAGAGGTGACATGTGGTGAGTGTGGAGCGGCGCCGGAATGAAAGAGCGGGGGAAACGGGAGATCCTCGAGATAACCTGCCGACCAAAGGCATCGTCCGGCACAATTCCCACATGCCAAAATCCGAGTACCGACCCCGCCGGGAATCGAACCCGGATCGTTTTGTGGGAGGAAAGAGGTCTGACCCCTCGACTACCGCGGCCCATTTGGACTGATGGGGAAAGGTGGTTGGGTAAGGAAGGGGACAGAAAATCACAATTCTTGCCCTGAGTGAAGGATAACCTAGATCCATCCCTGGATTAGTGAGTAAAACACGAATATATAGTCAGATTGAATAAAAAAGTTACACGTCCCCTTAAAATTCAGACGAAAAATTGTGTTTTCATTCGAAATCGAACATTTTTACTGCACTGTAATTGACCATTCATAACAAAGGCTATACTGCTGCTATCTATTGGAAGATGTACAGTTTTGAAATCCCGCCTCTGCCAGGATTACTACCTTCAAAACCACATATGTCCGATATATTCATTCAGAAGTACATTTGATAATATTTTATTTAACAACAAACGGAATATAAAAATTATGTGCGTCATATTTATCACCATAATTTCGTAATTCAAATTATTAACAGCAATAAACACCCAAATTTCAATTTCGTTATTTTCCCAACAAATCGGGTTTTTTCGCTTTGTTGTAAAATTGTGTAATGTGGTAAAGTGGTCTGGGTTTGAAAGTATGCACTTCAATACATATATTTCAAAGAAAACTCCTTAAGACAGTAGGATTATTTTACGTTACATTTATTAATGAATACTAATCGAAACAATGTTCAACAAAGAGAACGTGCTCTTGTATTTATCTTCGTTTAGTGCTATTGTTAAAGTTTTATTTCGTTTATTTTTACTTAATAATTTTGAAAGGTTGCTCAGTTGACAATTATTCCTGATCATCCTCACATTCCATACATTTTATTCAAAACAATGATATTTAGTATTAATTCATTCGAAGTAAATTTGTTAATGTTGTTATATTCGGGCCGCTATTTTGAGCGTCCACCATCAAGAACACAAACAGGTCATAAGGTTGAGTACTGCTCAGTTATTACTTGCCTATCATCGCACTCTACTGACTTCCTTTCAGCGACTCTCCCAGTGGCGCAACTAGTATTCATGTAACAAGGGATGTGGGATTACAAACAGAATATTTTATACAGGGTAGCCGATCACACCTTTAAAACTGGAAGCTGGTGTGCTCCCCCCACCCCTGTTACTACAGAAGGATAAAATTTGGAATTCAAGTTGCGCAATGATGATATTCAAGCAGTTTTCTTATCTTAGTTTTGAATTTATATTTTCTACATGACTTTTATGCTTCTGTGTTTTTAACTTGTGTTGTCTATTGTATTTTGTTTGTTGTCAACTGTTCACTGTTTTCGTCTATTTTAATTTTTTTTTTAATTTGGGAATCTGGTTTTAAAATTGTGTCTGTCTTTTGTGTCTAGGTGTTGTGTCGATATTCGACCGAATTCGATCGGTACAATCCTTCATTGTCTTACATAAAAAATAACTGACACAATTCATCTGGAATTGTTTTTTTTTTTTTCTATTTTTTGTGTTTGTTTTGTGTCAGTTTTTTTTATTCTTTGTATTTTGTCTTTCAACACGAGTTGTATCAGCAAATCATGAGCAATTGCGTATGTCCACAAACCAATAAATATTAATTATAAACTCCCACTGCAACAAACATTTTAAAAATCTTAACTATTTTACTGTGATTAAGGAGGAGGAGCGACCTGTTGTAGCGCCTAAACAGACTCCATCTTGCCTGGCTGCGTCCCTGACCTAACCAGAACAAGAATTTACGCAGTGGCCGAATATTGATATGGCACTATAATAAGTATGTGAGTACAATGCGCGCCTGAAGAACTCTCAAGTTTCTGTATACAGAATTTGACAGCTAAAAGTCATTCTGAATAACTCAATTATTGGCATATTCACTCTTCCAAAATACGCATTAGAAACGACACTGGAAAACATACACGTGCAGTTGGGGCATGGAACGATGCTTTAACGATATAACTTAATTGCCACAAATTAGGCACAATACGTAGTTCTTAATACAACCCCATTTACTATTGGAATAAGTACGTATCTATGTATACGAGCAGAATCCGACGTTTGGCAGCCAAATACCAACAATCAACTGACATGTTATTATTAAAATGTTTTTTGTACCTTAAGACAGCATTACACTTCTCAAGAACAGTAACTGAAACTGAAATATCGTACATTTAATTGCGACGCAAGAGATTACACATAACGATTGAACCAAACATTCTGAGTAAATGTTTCATCATAAAGTTGGCAAATAATATCTAAGACTATTGTTTTGTAGTTCTTCCACACTGCCTTTCAAAAACGTGTACAATTCAATTGGATTTTTGATCGTTTATTTATCTACCGCAGATTTTTAATATGAAAAATTGTCCTTCAACTTGGGTATTTAAAAGTTTTTCAACAGCTTTAACTTCGAATATAATTTTATACACTGTAAAGAAACCTTACAATATTGAAAATATTATTTATTTAATTATGTAAACAGTTTTATGCTTGTTGGAAATAATCTGTTTATTTCTTTTTCTACTTTTAAACATATTTATCTGAGACAGTTTATGTTGTGTTGGGTTATATTATTCTTCTAAATATGTTACTAGTTTTCATATGTTTATTTATTAATTTTCTTTTGTATTATGTTTCATGTAATATGTTTTTAATGTTAGTTATTATTGTTATTTACTAATATTTAAAAGTCGTCCATACATAGAAAATATTGAATAACAGTCCACATTGTCTTCGCATAAGTTCCAGACTTTTTTCCTTGTAATTGCTTTGGTAACATTTAAAAATACTAAAAAGAACTTCTCTGAGCAGACATGTTTAAATCCCAGTACACACGTGCATCTTTCTTGTACAAATAGGTGAACACTTTCTTGTTCACCTCGACTTGCAGCGAACTTGTATCGTGTGAACGGTCACCGAACATACTAGTGACTAGCATTCAAGGACTTGTATACTAGCTAGTGCGGGATAGGGACGGTACTATTTTTCGTTATCTTTCTTGTAGGCCTAATAGTCGAATGTAAACAAACAATTTTTATGCACGCATGAAAGTTTCTGAACAAAATAGCTTATAAATACGTAACATTTTGAAATAAATAGAGTATTTGCTGAACAAAATATGATATTAAAAGAATATTTGATGATCGTGCGCCATGTCATTTTTCATCTGGACAGTTATTCGATTTTTACATTTTAAAGCTTATTTTAGGTGCTGGTACGATAAATATTGTACTTATTACCTCCAATACTCGAAATACAGCCATAAAATCTGTATTAAAATTTTAATGCTGAACACTAGATTGTACACGAAAGTTGACCGTGTTAACTAAACAATTAATTTGGTAGGATACTATCTAGAACACTAGCTAGTGTTCTCTTGTACACATTTGATGCTCACTTTCTGTACAAGAAAGATGCCCGTGTGTACTGGGCTTAAATTATGTGATGTGAAGACGTTGTATGTTTGAATTGTCATTTTTTAAAGTAGTTGATGGAGTTTGACCTGTTACCTATGTTAAAATGGGTTTGTCATGCTGGAGAGTGAGCAGGTGGATTGTTTCAGTATAGACAATTTGGTAAATTTGTTTAGTGACTTATTGACGTATGGAGCTCACCGAAGATTGTGGTGATGTTATGATTTTTTCCATTAAGTGTCTGGCTATTTGGTTCAAAACACTAGTAATTTCATTTTAATCTAACGCAGGAAGCAGTCTCCTTTCTCTTGCATTGAATATGGATTGGTATAAAATTAAACCAGTGGCCTACAATTCTTATTCCCTTGCTCAAAGGCTGACTGCTAATGGCAGTATAGACTTGTTGATTTTAAACTCCTTAAAGTTTTTCAAGATTTCAGAAACTGTGTGAGGAATTCACAGATTTTTCATGTTGGCTATAAAAAAGTATAATTTGCTGCGTATATGCGATCGTATTTCTTGTATATTCATACATATAATTATTTTGGTCATAACATATTCCTACAGACCTTCCTATTTGTATTTATTTGCTCTGTTATTAGTCAAATGTCAGCATTGCCACAATAAATTGCAGTTTGTCTGTGTAAATCTACCGTTTCTTTTCTGGTATACTGTGTGTATATTTTTTTGCCAGTGCGTCTATGCATTGTTCATAGTCCTATAAAATGTGTACCATGTGTGACCTGTAAGCTTATTAATGTTATATTCAGTTTCACCACTATAAGGTCACATATGCCATCTGGAGGTTGAATTAAGAATGGTTTTTTAGCCTACTTTCCTCTAGGAAAGATAGGCTTATGAGATCGCGCGTCTGTCTGTCTGTATGTCTGTAAGTCTGTATGGATGTATGTATGTCTGTATGTCCCCCCCTAATAACTTTTTATACAGCTCACGGTAAATAATGAAATTATTACAGAATATTATGCCATGACTGGTGAATACGACGCAATTTTTTTTATCTGTATACTCGCTATATTAACTTGTGTGTAATAATGATAACTTTTGAGTTCACCAAAGGTGAATGATGCGCAGATTTATAGTGCCTTTTTTTTTTTTCGTCTCGCGTTGTTTTCACGGCAAAGCATATATATGTATAATATATAGAAAATTTTGTGTTACCGTAATTTCACGAAAATAATTTTATATTTAAAGAAATTATATAATTTTCAGTTTTACCATTTTATTTTTAATTCGTTTTCCAAATTTTGATTTAATTTTCAATTTTCCAATTTTTTTTTTTTTAATTCGTCTTCCAAATTGCTTATAAGTGCTATCCTCTACGACCGTGGTGCTATCTCAAGTTACAAAAAAATTCGAAGATTAAACAAAATTTAATTACGTGAAATCACAAAAAACTTTTTATGGCGATTGTTGGTTAAACTGTACTGTTTTAGTAATTTTATCATGGCCGAAATACGTAGTCGTCGTTTCTATTTGGGTTCATAATTTGTTGTGAATTGTTAACGTTCGGACCAGTGGAATATCACAGAAATTCCTGCATTCATGTATCGTAATTAAAAAATAGAGGAATACTTTTTTCCCCCAATGTTTTATCGTAAGTAAAATGTGCGCATCAAATAACTTACGTCTGTACATGCTGGTAGCGAATTCCTTGCAATAAAAATAAACATTTCAAAGTAAGTAAACTATAATTTTCTTTACGTATGTCTACTTTCCACCATTGGAGAAACATTTTTATTAATGAACTTAGAATCACTACTCATCGTACGAAATTATTGGTTTTTGCAGGTTAATGTTTACACTTCACGTTGTGTACCGCCCAAACTATTGCTGATGTATAGTTTACTGTATGTCTTTTAGAGACGTTCGTAGTAGTCCTACATATTTATATTGTTAGGTTAGGTTTAGATTAAGTTTAGGGTAGATTAGGTTAGGTAACCTAACCTTTTCAAACCTATTGTAACCTAACATAACCTAAAATCTAACCTTACAATTTTTTTTACATAGGACTACTATTAACGTCTTTAGAAATATTTTTAATAAGGAGTCTTACGTAAAAAAAAATTTTTGTTCGGTCAAGTTAGTTTTCAAGTGAAGTACATTAAAGATGATTTATTTCCAATTGATGGCATGAAATAAACAGGAGTGGATGGGTTTTATTTTTCTGTTCGATACCACTTTATGGTATCGAATGGTAAAATTAAATTGGTCTGCTCTTTTTTTACTTAACAATACCAGCTGGAAGTATAAAATTTTTCTAACTGTGCACTCCTGAAAACCTAGACATTCGCTTGGATTCGCTGTGCAACGAAGTCCTTCAGCTTCTATTTGGCTTGAGGTGAAATATTATAACTTGAATGTTATGAAGGTCAATGTTATTAATTTGCCAGGAAAGTTTGTGCTGCTGGTGGCAG
>PNEQ01017124.1:0-25306 GCA_003012365.1 Medauroidea extradentata | reverse complement strand
TATTTCATCATGTTTCGGATGTGCTAGTAGTCACGTCCGCCGCCCTCGAAGGGTTAAGACGCAGTTGGGACAGGTATCTATGACGTAGTTTAGGCGGGTTTTCCACTATGAGCCACCCGGGCTTTGAGTCATCGGCCAGCCCTCAAGGTGTTACGAAACAACCGCCGACCACTGGCCTCCAGGAACATGGCACGCAACAATATTGATACGGTTTCACGAATGCTTGTAATGGGGAAAATACTGTAAATTAGAGATGACCGTGTACTAATTGTCTATAAGTGCAATGTGTTCTCAGCTGGTTCCGTCAAGAATGACAACCTGCGAGGACAACGACCACAATAGCTTACAAAAATTCCTTCACATTTGCATGTTCTAAAATTAGATTTTAGAATACCGGTTTGTTTATCCTACTTTAACTGAAGTGTCTTTACACTCTTGTTACCGAACTTCTCTTTTAAGTTGAGAAACAAGACTGATATTTAGAAATTTTATAACAATTTTAAACAAAAAACTGAAGTTACACAATTGTCCTTGCAAAATGTTCATAAAAAATTTAGAAATGGGATGTGTATTCAAATGTTGTTGACTTTAATTATGTTTATATTACTTATTTCAGTAAGCCTGGCTGTTTTATAATTACTGAAGGATTCGCGTTTTTCCACTTCAACCAAGTATATTTTATCTGAACTTGACTATATTTTGGTAATTCGCCATGAAATGCAAATTACTTTTAGTTGTTTCAATAAAATGGTCACAAATGCCAATTCTCGGGACTGTACATATCGTCCTCAGACCACGTAGGTGTAATGAACAACAAGAGAGCGAGGAGCATATTTAAATTCAAAGACAATGGTCAAAATCTGCTGCACTTTAAGAAATAAACAGAAAAACACTAACCCAGATAACAATTATTTCGTCAAGTTAATAAGCATTAAATTTTTTCTAGCCGACTTACCATAACCATACTTAATCTTAAGTCGGAATTAAATGCACGATATTTTACATTTATTAAATAAGCACGTTGGGGGCTAAAGGCTTGGTTATGTATGAAAAGTAGCTGCTAACTTTTTGTTTTGTGAATGTTATTGCAGCCATTGTTGCTCAACGTATGTCTAAAATGTAAACGCGCAGAACCTGAGATATATTAAAATATTAAGACGATCCCTATTGACTGTGCGGTATTCTTATGTATGTATTATTATGAACGGTTTTCGCAGTGTAAACAGATAATTTAATCACGGTAGAGTTATTACTTCTTCATCAAACTCTGATAAAATTTTATTTCTACACTTTTCTGTCGTTCTGCCTCTTGTTAACGTAAATACTACGATTTAATTGGACAATCATGGTTGAAATATACCTGCGCTCTTAATAAATCGTCACAGACTGCAATTAAACATAGTTATTAATAGTTGAAGCTTATTGGAAGGGCGTCTCATCAAGGCGACGGGGTCGAACTGAATTTTTCGCGTGTGGGAATCGTGCCGGACGATGCCGTTGGTCGGCAGGTTTTCTTGGGGATCTTCTGTTTTCCACACCCTTCAGTCAGGCGCTGCTCCATACTTCCCCATTGTTACCCCTCACCGGTGCTAAATATTTAGATGTTAAGCGATTACCAACATTTCTTCACGTACTGACATTGCTATGAAAAGTGCTCATCTTAACATGAATGTCCTTTAACGTAGTTGCATCGGTAACACTTTGGACTCGAATCCGGTATGGCTCAGTTTCGGTCCCCGGCTGTAGCCATCATGATTTAGACTTTCTATGACTTCCCGAAATTACTCCAGGTAAATTACGTGCGATAGATTCTTAACAAAGACCACAGCCTATCTCTCATTCAGTTCCTGTCTTTGTGTATAGTTGAGTGTTACCTTCTCTAATGACCTCGCTGGCGACGAGACGTAAAGCACAGAAATGAGGGGCTGGGGGAAACTATTGTGGTTTACCACCGTACAGCAAAATATCCGCTCTCAGAATTGGTAAAAATATATTATATTGTTTAGAATTATTGTATGCACAACACTGTCTTAATCTAATGCCTTAAGTTTTGGAGGGTTAAGGTTCTTATCTAGGTAGGCTGCGTTGGTGTGTGTGAGGCACAAACCAATGGAGCGTTAAGAGTGACGTCGGTCGGCGTATGTACTAATGCATTATAGCCTCCACATGCAAACCCAGCAACTGGCGCGCAGAGCTTTACTATTAATCGTTTTCCTTTCTGACCTTAAGCGGTGACAGTATTATTTTAATTGCGATATTTATGGTTCAAATTCCAGCACCTATTTCTATTATTGTGTTTTTCGAACCCCGTTGTAATTGTCCTAGATACGGCAGTTTAAAAAAGCTGTTTTTAGCCATTTTTGAGAGTATTGAAAATCGTGTTTCCAATACGCTATCCTTATCTTTAAACTGATAGAAACATAGACGTACAAACTTAATACGCGTTGAGATGGTTCTTCCAAATGTGATTACTTGTAACTCGCTGCAATGGTTTTCAAACGCAGGTAGATTGGAACCTTGACATTGAAAGTCAACTGCAGTATATGCCATGGTAAAATATGCAAACCTTCTTTGGAAAGAGCCACTCGTGTTACGGAAGGCCGAGGCTGGTCGAAGCACTAAGAGGCATTTAAGTCACGACAGCTTGTCAAGTGCATGACTAAGAAGAACGATGCACATATGTTCACTCGATGGACACTGTTGTTGAAGACTTACCGGTAAAACTGGAGCTAGTCGTTTCCTGGAACCAGTTTGCACTGTCTCGTTTTTCCTCGCCGTGGGGGAATAACTCAACGAGAAAGTTTTGCCAGGCTAGACAGGCAACGCGCGATCGTTTTTCTCGTTTCCTCGCTTATAATGACTTTCAGAGAAAAGATTTTGGTCAGTGTTTAACAGAGATATTTTCAACTTTGTTTACGGGTGATATGAGAAGCACGTGTACGGAGTAGCGACGGAATTCCGAGGGAAAAAAAAGGAGGGGGGGGGTGTTACTACAGAAAAACCTGTCGGCAAAGTTTTCCTCATATGGAAATCGGGTACTTTGTTATAATAAAACAAATGATCATAATTTACTGTGAACTTATCGACATAGTTTAATTTCAGTTTAAGTTCCTCCTCTGCATAACGTGTAAAACTAATAGTTTACGTGTAAAAATGATCATGCAGTACGTATTATAATATTATATTCCCCGGACATCTGGAAACGTGCAGAATTCTCACACAGTTTCATTCGTACTACCTAACATGCAATACAGTGTTCACCATTTTGTTAGGTGCAGTGGAATATCGCGGTTAATATTGACTGTTTACTAGGCTGAAATGTGCTGCGTGTATCACTTTAAGCGTCATACTGATACTGGCTATCATTCATTTGAACCACTGTTTATCTCTTCAACATGCCCAGTTATAACCAGGGCTGTGGAGTCGGAATTGGAGTTTAGGCAATTTTATGTGGAGTCGGAGTTGGAGTCCATTAAAATGTAGCAACTCCGACTCCACATCTGACCTGGCTAACCAATCTTACATGTACATTTTTATATTTTGTGTTAAAATCATAGTACTCAAATTTAATAACTACGTATTTAAACAAGCTTAAATTTGAAACTCTAAAGGTCTTAAAAGAAATCGCAGTAATTATTAGAGCACTGTTCAAGAATTAATTTCTGAGTATCTTGAAGGTAGTAACTATGCAAAAAAAAATACAGAGGTTATTCAGTAAATTTACAAGTATATATTCACTCTGTGATGATAATACGTGTTTTGATCATAAACATTATACAATCCGCTTGTGTCACAATGTTGATGAGTCTTGGCCTTGTCGGAGTCGGAGCCGGGCAGTGGAAAAACTTAGAAGTAGGAGTTGCAGTCGGAGTCGATAGCTTTGGCCAGATGGGGAAGCAAACCTGCGTCACCGTTACCACTGCGGTAACTTTGTTGACCAAAAGCATCATAATTACACTACCAGACACGTCATTGCGGTCTGCGTCCCAAGAGTGGAACCGCTGAAAACCGAGACTGGAGCTCGCTCCAATGACAAGTGTGCGGGCAAGTTTCCCGCATGCGCGATCAGACGCCCGCGATGACTAAACAGCGAGGTATTCCTTCCTGCCGCAGGGAAAGAACAAAAACAAATGCTTTGGCGAGTGATGCCCGAGGAATTCACCTGATAATCGTCGGCGTACGTGTCTGAACCCTCGCTCTCGGCCGGCACAGCAATATTATCAGTTGTTAGTCACTAGTCTGCAGCTGGTGTGGTGCCCGTTCCTATTCCAAGCCATGACTAAGGTTAATTCTACTACAGGTTAGAAAGATCAATGTTATAAGTTTGGCACAGGGAAAATTTCTGCCACTTGAGCGCTGGTATCGCTAATGCACCAAACTGACCAATCACAGAGCTCTTCTGAATTTTAAGTTACATTAAGTTGATAATTTAAAACGCGAAATTGGTTTCTTTTCACTTTAAAATTAAATTAAATGACAATTGTAATTTCCAAGTTAATTAAAATTTAATTTTACTACGGTTTCGTATTTATCAGGTCTCTTAGCGATCGAAGCGAAACTAGTGGCAGAAATTTTCCCTGTGCCAAGCTCTCTCATAAGAAAACGTATTTTCTTTCTAACCTGTAGTAGAATTAACCTTACCATGACGAACACGACAGTTTTCTTACTGCGACTCTAGCGTTGTGGTATACACAGTGTCAGGTAATTTGTAAATATGGGCTGTGCTAAGTGAATCTGATATAAAACTAAGTTTCATTAAGGTAGAAAAAACCAGCGAAGTGGAAATAAAAAGTAAAGCAATTCGTAGATAAGGACTGCACCATAT
This sequence comes from Medauroidea extradentata, assembly GCA_003012365.1. Lineage (NCBI taxonomy): Eukaryota > Metazoa > Arthropoda > Insecta > Phasmatodea > Phasmatidae > Medauroidea > Medauroidea extradentata. The sequence continues at coordinate 20,481 of PNEQ01017124.1, read as the reverse complement.
GCATATGTGACCAAAACTAAGATTGAAATATATCGTTCCTTAGCAGGTAAAAGGGCCAAAACACGTTTTACTAACTTTTGAGTAGAAAGGAAAAACTGTTAAGAATTTAAATTAAAAACAAATTCCAAAAACCTGTAGTTAATATTGTAGCTGTATAATTCCAGGCTACTATGTTGTCATTGATTTCTCTCTAGCTTAAGGGTAAGTAAATTGATTTATGAACTAATATTAAAACTGAGACGTTGGCCCTTTCGCCTGCCGAGGGACGATATCTTCGTTGGTAAAAAGTCGCCAGACCCGTTGTTTACGAGAAAGATGACATGATAGCGCGAACAACCTACCCTAAATTCCCGCTGACTGCTTTTTGGACCGATCTAGTAGACTAAGAGCTTGGTGACTTTTTATGAAAGCGTATTTTCTGCTTGGTTTTGGTCACTTATTCCCGAAGTGCAGTCTTTACCTACAACAACCAAACCTTACCTATACATTTTTCTAGTTTTTTTGCACATTTAATGTCAATTTTCTCGTGGGCCTGACGACTCTTTACAAAAGAGTATGTTCAACTCAGTTTTGGGACTAATTCACATGGTGCAGTCCGTATCCACGAATTATCTGACATCCTGTATAATTCATGCCTTGTTATAGTCTATCTCGCGAATCAGTCTGTTAAGACAGCTGGTAAATGTCCTTCAAAAACATAATCCACTACATTATTTTTGTGAAACAATGATTTTGCTAACATGAACGTGAAACGATGTTAACAGCAGATAAAACTCTAGAAACCCAATTAAGATGCTTAAAGAATCACAGAAAACTATGCCAGAACAACTGTCAAGAAACTCGTTCAGGGAATACTCTACAGCAACATTCAAGACATATGTAGATGTAATGGAATAATAGCAATTGCAATAAAAATTTTATTTTTCCATAGATACTGATGTTTTGACAGCTTATAATCTTAATAAATATCTATATAAGTACACGACGTTATTAATTCTCTTGTAGTACACAATTAAAATTACAAAGTTATGAAAATAGAGATTACAATAACATTTCAACAATACGAAGAACCCGGTGATAATACAGAAATTATTTAAAAAATAGAACCATCTATTAATCAAGAAATAGTACAAAGAACTCTGTGCGCAATAACAACGTGAAAAATTTATTTTGACATTCGTAGATATAACAAACGAACGGACACAAAATTAACGACATGCGCGAGATAATGTCGAGCATACTGGTATTTCCGATAATTTTTAAGGTCAACTGGTGTGCAGACTTTCGACCGATAGAACCGGTGTAAGAGGCAGAAACGTTTTCTTTACAATTCGTTATTTGTAAAATGTAGTTACACGCAATTTAAAAAAAAAAAAAAAAAAAAACTTTTGTTCTGCTAGTCAATTAATATAAGTGAAAATTATTTTTTTATTTAATTTCCCCCCTCCCCCCTAATAATGGTCATAATTACACCTTATTCGAAATCAGGTTGTGTTTATGTCTTCAACAATGTCACAAGGGCGGATCTACAATTGTTTTGGTCAAAGAAGGGAATCCACCGTGCAATGCTGGAATAACAATAGCTTGACAGACGCGACGAGAAGTTCGTAAATAACTTGTTAGCCAATCAGCGTCGAAGCGGACGCGACTGACGTCACGGAACCCTCGACGCTGACTGGCTGACAAGTTATTTTATTCGTATCGCGCACTTTGCATCGCGTCTGTCTCACTATTGCGATTCCTGTATAATTGTCCTGGCATGTTCCGATTCAACACGTGGGAAATGTTGCAGCGCCATTGTGTTCCCGGGAAAGTATTGTCCATAAATTGGGACAGGAAAAATTCGCAAATTCAATGACCTGCACGTTAGATTCACCTATCGTATGTATACTCAAGCCCTGACCATTTGTTCACTACCTGCTACTCAGTGGAACAACAGACATTGAACGAATAGACGGGAGGGGGGGGGGCGCTTCAATTTGCATAGGACAACCGATTATAACATACAGGTAATTAAATCAGCGAAATTTTCCGGCCCCTAGCTGATTTCAATTTACAACATTTTTGGTCTTAAGCATGTACAGTAAAACCCTCGTAAGAAGTTTTCTATTTAAGAAGTTTCCTGCTTAGAAAGTAAAATAATGTTGTACCTTGTCCATTATAACACACTAAATTGAACCCTTTCAAGTAGTTTGTTTGGTTAATAAGCTGAATTTCTTTCTGTTCCATCACAAAAGCCTTAGGTATTTACTTTAATTGAAAAAAAAATTTTTTTGTTTGATGAGGTGATCATGACTGACATCATTTTATCTTTTATTCTTGTACCAATTTTGAGGACGCATAATAATCATGGAATCGCTAACCTGCACCAATTAAAGTTTATTTTGACTTGTAGTTCAGTAGATTTGTACAGCTCTAATGCAGTGTATTACGTCGAGTGATTAAAAGCAGAACAAATTTACGCAATAGGATATTCCAATTATCACAGGCTCCACGTACTTTTATCTATACTCATAGTATGACGTCATACGAACGCAGATAGAGTTTATCTTGTACTCGAGTGGTTCTATCTAGAACGTTCTAACAGTTTGCTCTTACAATCCTTAAATCAGGATAACTTTTAACCTGGGGAGTAATTTTGTCTCACTTAAAATGTCAGTGTTTATGTCGTTCATTAAAGAAAGTTTTTAGCGTTAACCAGATGGATCAAAGGAATTTCTTTGAACACTTGATTCCAATGATCTATTAATTCCCTAAAATACCCCAAAGCTGCTGTTTTGAATGGAACAAAGTAAAGTCCCAGAGAGTCAAAGTAACCCCGATTAACGTACGGTCCGTGTGTCGACGGGAAGGGTTGAGGTTCAATGGTTTCTGTGTACTATCAACTAACAGAGTTACAATTTATTGTACATGAAACGCTTAGCCATGAATTACAATTATTCGATTTGAGTTCTCAAGTACTGGGTTGTAAAAATGGAACATAATTTATGTAGCTATTGGGGGACTCTATAAAGTGTTAAAAGCCGATGGTTTTTGTAAACGATCACCCTGAGGAAGATAACATAAATCAAGGCAAGGTGAGTAGGCCTTACGTCTCGTCGACAGTGAGGTATTTAAGACGTTTACACACAACTTGACCCGACGACAACATACTGAGAGAGGAATCGGCCACGGCCTTTGTTAAGGAACCAACCCAGCATTCGCCTTGGGAAATTGTGTGAAACCATAGGTAGCCGACATTAGAATGGCCGGAGCGAGGAATCGAACCCAGGTCGTCCTGAATGCGTGTCCAACGTGTTACCGCTGTGCCACCTCGTTCGGTAACTGAAATAGTGAACTCAAACGTTAATTAGTGTTTCTACTTAGAAGAAGTTTGTGTATGTTAATTTTATATTATTTAACAGTCTATATACTGGTTGGCCGAGATATTCCATGGCTAGAGACCGGAAATTTTCGCGTTTTCTTTTAGGCGTAAGCTAGAATTCAAGCAGCTATAGGTGTGTATCACGTTTATAATTGGCCGTTGACTTCCTCGACACTTCCTGGAAGTAACCGAGCCAATAATAAAACTGTAACTTAATATAGGCCTATTTCACTGTGTCATCGAACAGCTATTAAACAGCTGTTATCTGCACTGTTTCACATATATTTTTGGAGGTTGGCCTACAGCTCAGTGAACCCGCGAATTTTTCCGGTCTCTTTCCCGAAAAGAATTTTGGCCCAGTTTGTTTCAGTGCCTTACGTGCACATTTGCAATATGCTTCATGGTTATTGGCAACCGTAGCTCATTTGACTGAGCCAATTACAATATCGTTCCTGCAACAACACACTTCTGTGATTTGCCGGTAGAATTCCAAGGCTCGTGACAGTTAAAATATCCGATCACTGACTACGTAGCAGAACTGCAGATGTGCACCTAAGGCACTAAAGTAAAGTGGGGCAAAATTTTTTTCGAGAAAAATTGGGATCCCTAACAATCGTCTCTAGTGACAAAGTATGTGTGGAAGGAAGGATGTAGTGGGTTTAGACGCCCGTAGTTGTTAACGCCTTGGTCTGTGAAAAAAAATTACCATACAAGCTGGCAACGACGGGTGAAGTTGACGGTGATGACAGGAGCGAAGTGATGAAGGTAAACAAACCCGTATAAAAATGAGTCATGCACATGGCGCGCGAATATAGCCTCGGGCAATGAGGTCGCGGCGATGGATGAGGAGACGGAAGCAAATTTTTTTACGCAACGAGGAAAGTGGCATGACGGCGATGGCGGAGGAGGAAGGAGGTAAATTGCGCAGCGACAGCTCCGAGAGTCTTGATCGCGTTAACTTCACCCGCTCTTCGGAAATGCTCGGGGACAGTCGTTCATCCTCGGCGATTGAGCCAGACATCTCTTCCCCTCCCCTTTTTCCGCTTTTATCACTATCTTCTGTTTAGGTTAGTTTCAAATGTCCATAAAAATTCTTCAGTAGCCACCACCGTGGGCGGTTCGGTTTTTTGGATCGGGAATTCGGCACACGTTATGTGAAGGGCTTATTTTAATAGTGGTACAACTCCAACTTCGTTCATTTCAGATACAGAGACCTGAACATAATTCAGTGTCAAAAATTATGTTATCGAGATAGGTGAAATAATAAAGTTCACAGCGTGGAGATGTACCATTTGTTAAATAAGGTAGAATTAACCTTTCTTAACACTATGGTGGATACAACTCCTTTTGTTACAAAATTGGAGTTTTACCACTATTAAAATAAGCCCTTCATGTGTTTGTGCTGTTCTTGAATCTTCTACAATAGTCGTGTTGTCTTGATTATTGAGTATTTTTGAATTCTGGTGTTTTAGATTCTTGATTGTTGTTGTTGGCCGTAGGCGTATTAATGCAGTTGGCCATCAAATAAAAAATAATCAAAGGTTTATATAACGTCCGCTAAATCAAAGCATGGTTTTATTAGGTTAAGAAATTACAACAAAAATTAATATACATGAAGCTCCTGCTTTTACGCTCAATTGCCGAAGACAAATGAAAGCTCGCGAGAATTTCCGAGGAGCGGGAAAGTTAACGCGGCCCAGACGCTCGTGAGCTGGATCGACGGCCGCCGTAATGAGCAACGCTAAGTTCCGTGAAAACGCGGGCCCGAACCCGCGCGAGACGTCGCCGGCCGGTGTCTGACCCGTTTACCGTCACCTGCGCAGTAAACACTTCCCCGAGTCCTCTGCGCAGTTTGAAGTTCTTCTACTGATACTTTTTTTTTTCTGAGTTATAAGGGTTTTTGAGGCTATATAACATTACATCAAAGTAAATTTGATGAAATCTCAAATTGGAAAATAATTTTGACATACTTATCAACACAATTACGAGCACATTAACCATAAACTGAGCAATACAAATTTAACAAAAAATTAGAATACATTCGCTCAAGTGCTTCTTAGTCATAGCAACTTCGTGAAGAAATTTATCTAAAGTCGCGAAATTCGTTCACCTTCAACCATTATTTAGTGTTACGCAACTTTTTCGTTGAATTTCATCATAAAATATATACAAAACCCAAAATTAATTTTTATGAAAATGATTTATTTTGCACTTTGTTTCTTTAGCATTATACGTGATATGCAGATCGATATGATACGTTAATATAGTAGAATCGTTCAAATTGTTCCGCAAAATGTAAGCATTTTAAATGCTCATAACTACCGCAATAAACTGAAACGAAAATAATAGAGTGCACAGTTGTCTCTATTTTTTAAATTTATCATTTACTTTACATATGTAAAATAATTTTTGACCAATTGAACGCTGGTATGACATTATTTACTCCAGAGACTGTGAGAGAACAATGATATGGATTTACATGTTAAATCATATTAGGTGGAGCTCAGTAACCGTCCAACCTATACAGTATATAGTAGGGACCCATGTTTTACGCGAAAAGAATTTTGCCCAGTTTATTTTACTGCCTTACGTGCACATCTGCAATTCTGCTTAGTAATTATTAGCAGCGTGTCTGTGTTAAAGAGCCGTATCTCATTTGACTGAGCCAATTACAATAATGTTTCTGCAACACCACACGTCTGTGATTTACCGGTAGAATCCCAAGGGTCGTGAGAGTGAAAATATCAAATCACTGCCCTTGAAGCAGAACTCCAAATTTGCACGTAAGGCACTAAAACAAAGCGGGGCAAAATTCTTTTCGCGAAAAATAAGGATCCCTAAGCATATGCCATCACTGACATTTTTGTTCTTCTCGGTGTGGCCCACATTACTATAGGATATTACATAGGCTGTATGTTCGAAACTATGGAACGTATAGGAACAAATAAGTATTTTCATGTCAGCTATTTTATAATTATCTGCTAAACCTGCACGACACAACAATACTTGGTACAGCCAATACAAAATTTCTTATCATTTTATTTTATTTCGCATACGGAATACTATAAATACGTTCCTTGAATAAATGATGTCAGGAAAACCTCTTTCCTATTCAAAATATTATTTTAATTGTTTAAAGAAAATTTCAAACGTGTTCCGAACGAAAATCTTTGACGAAATTCATGACACTCAAAAATTGAAAGTCCAATGACTGTGCCTATGACATCAGCATGGCGTCACATGACATTCAAGAAATTTAATTCAATACATTTGAAAGAAAATTCCAGCAAAATTTTACGGTGTGAAAGGGCCTTTAGACAGACGTAGCAAAATGGGAATAAGTTGAGTGGTTCCGTGTAGTAAATAAGCGTGACTTGCTATTACACCTTCACACGCTAGACTCTTCAGTAGATCTGACTAAGCTCGCAGCCACGGAATTTTAATTGCAAATCTATGTTAAAAGACAATGACTTCTCAATAGTTCAGTATTGAAGATAAAACTCTGCGGCTATATTTCTCGATTGATGTTTGGGGCCGGGCGGTCACTAAGGCTGACTTTTGTTTGCTTAACATTTGTCTCATTGTCTTTACGTACATGACGCACAACTACTGCGCAGTGTGTCAATAAGCGCATCAACGTTACTAAGCTGAGGTTACCTAAAGTTTACATTGCCAGATAATTAACTGTTTCGAGAATACAACTACAACTTAATCTTAACACGTCGATTGTATCACTTTTAACTTTCTAACAATACGCATTAGAAAATGGAATAAAAAAATTGGAAGATGTCAATGTGGATCCCTTAAAATAACTAAACGTATATTTCAACTGAAACATAACTATTTGTTTTCAATCCGGTATTAGTAGAGGGGCTGCGGTGGCCGAATGGTCAGAAAATTTGCCTCCCACCAAGGCGATCGTTGTTCGATTTCCGGCCGGGTCGGTCCCCGGATTTTCGCGAGTGGGAATCGTGCCGGACGATGCCGTTGGTGGGCGGTTTTTCTCGGGGATATCCAGTTTCTCCCGCCCCTTCATTCCGGTGCTGCTCCATACTCACCTCATGTCACCCCTCACCAGCGCTGAAGACCTCGAAGTTAAGCGTCGACGAAAATCTCTCACTCGTTCACTCCAGCATCAGTAGAGTATCCTACTATTCCGTTTAGACTATATATTTTGATTTTTACGTGGTATATACAGAGCTATAATTTTTTATAGATAGTAACTTCCTTGTGTGTAATAGCTACATTTCTATAGCCGGAAAACAATTGTTATATTTCATCTCTTCTCGTGAAATTGGTCTTTGGTTAGTGGAACACCATGACGTCTCTTAATAAGGAAGAAAAAGAAGAATTGTGGTCGTGGTACCTACACAACGAGGGGAGAGAGAATATTAATGGTAATAAATAAGCCAGTCTCCTTGAAAGAAACTCACGCGAACCTCACTCCTTACACGGACTGTACATGACGCTTTGAGTAAGCTCAGAAGAGGGTCACTAAATGACCGAGTCGCTATGGAAGATCCTGGTTATGTACGGTAGTTGAAAACCGCAACATCGCCTGTGAAAGTCGCAAGAATACAGCTTTCCTTGCCAGCCTGAGTTCGTGTAATTGAAAATAACCAAGGGCGATGATAAGGGGGGAGGGGGCAGGGTTGGGCCTGAGCCCCTCCGCTAACAGATGTTCCACAAAATGTTTAGTTTGGTTTTTTTTTAATAAAACGTATATAGCAAACTACTTCCAGTTTGATAAGTTTCGTAATCAACGCGGTTGCGTGTGTCAAAATACGCCAGTGGCTACAACTTTATACACAGACTTTAGTTGACAAAAACATATATATTATGATCCCGGCCCCTCTTGCAATCTATAAGATGGTCGTCCTTGAAAGTAACTGTAATGAGTGTCACTCCAAAAACTGTCAACCAGAAAAAAAGTATAGATAGCGTTGTAATATATGCGACTGTGGTACCTATATTGCAGTTAATAATGTTTACTGAAATTGTATTTATTAAGTTAATTTTTCAACACTTTAACGTTGGTCCACTATCCTGTTATTTACTTTATAAATTGTAACTGGTGTTTAATATTGTAATTGGTTAATATTATATAATCGATTAAGGTCTTATATGTAAGTCATGATATTTTTTAAAAAAAAAAGAGTAATTTAGGTTGTTTTATAATTTATATATATATATATATATATATATATATATATATATATATATATATATATATATATATATGTATATATATATATATCTGTGCCACGGTCGTAGAAGAAGTTCTAGGAACGAAGACAACTTCGTCGTCCTTGGGTCATCTCGAAGGAAGGGTGAATGAGTAAGAGATTTTGGTCAGCGCTTAACATCGAGATCTTCAGCACTGATGAGGGGTGATATGATGTGAGTATGGAGTAGCGCCGGAATGAAGGGGTGGGGGAAACGGGAAATCCCCGAGAAAACCCGCCGACCAGTGGCATTGTCCGGCACGATTCCCACATGCGAAAATCCGGAGACCGAACCGGGAATCGAACCCGAATCGCCTTAGTGGGAGGCCAACGCGGACCCTCTCGAAGGAAGATAATCAGGGCGAGCTGGATGCCCGAACATTCCTCGGCAGACAGGAGAACTGGGGCCTGCCAACTACAGAAGATTGGTAACGTCAAACGATCACGTTACTGTGGTAGGGCCAGCCAGCACCGCCATATGTTTTTTTTTGTATCGAGACCTGATGGTTTTCACACTGACATTGCCGACTGGAAGTGCTGTAGTCTGGCTCTGCGGCAGGGATTATCTAGTAGCCTATGTCGTAGGGCTTCAGTAGCTTGATTTTCTTTAACATTCCCTCCCCAGCGTTCTTTCTTGCTCCACCGCCATCTTGACAGAATTTCGCAGTGTTGTGTACATGGATATTTTGTATTTCTGCTTCAAATTTTAACGTTCTTTAACGTGTGATACCATCTTGTGAAAGTTCTGGAATGGCTCTCTATGATTAAATATTAAATGCCATACTTTTATTTCTTGTCTATCGTAATGTTCAGTTTTTTTTAATGTAGGATTATAATATCACCTAAGAATACCTGGAACGGATCCACGCCATTTTGTTTGTGCCCTGAAATAATTTTCTGGCTATGAATTAAATGAATTTGAACTCTTTGTTGGTGTAGGTGTTGGTTATTTCAAGTCTCATGCATTCCAGTATTTAGTCAATACGGTGTTTTTCAAAGTGAATCTGTTAAACCTAAATAGCCACAGCGTTATAAAACAATATAAAAAAGGCAAAGAACAGCAAACACAGTACAGCAACTTGATATTAATTTTCTTTCCAGATAGAACACACGAAGAAGTTTACTTCTATAACGCTTTCAATTTTCTCTCGCTTTCACTATTACTGGAAACGGCCGTTGATTCTAATAGCACCGTTGATGACGTCAATGCTGAGGTTAACCCTTCACTAACTGGAAAAAAAAAACAGGCGGAACCGAGCGAGGTGGCAAACGGAAACACGTTGGACTCGTATCCGGGAGGACACGAGTTCGTTCCCCGGTCCCAGGCATCTTGATATGGGTTTCCGTGGTTTACCGAAGTCGCTCCAGGCGAATGCTGGGACGATTCCTTAACACAGATCATTGCCGACCCCTTCTCCCTCCGCCTAGAAGTTCCAGCCTTTTTTTTATTAAGTTGTGTGTAGCCGTTTCCAATGACTTCGCTGTCGAAGAGACCTAAAATTCCAATAAAAATACCAGTCGAAACACGAAAAACGCACTAGCGCTATCTAGATAGCATAACTAGAAGATGTTGAGGATTTTGAGGGAAACTGTGCTTGACTAAGTAATTGGCTGCAAGGATTTTTGGATTGACCTCCGTGGTAAAGTTAAGCCATACTTCAATCCGTGGTAAAACAGAAAATTGTACGTCATACTTGAACGTAGCATGGGTTCATTACGTCATTAACAAAAAACCTAAACCGGGACAAAACAAGGATGTAAATAAACAATAAATAGGTATATATAAGATAGAGAATGAAGATATCAGCAAAGACAATCGTTTTATCTCGCGAAGGAACAATAACATAGTTAATTGCACTGTAAAAAGAACTTCCTAAAATGTTTAGGAAGTAATTAGCCTAAACGCAGTTTGGGACAGTTACAATACTTCCGCCTTGTAAATATGCAAACTTTTACAGTTGTTACAATACACGTCTGGTAACTTCTGTACACATTTGACTGTTTTTTTTTTTAAAAGAATGTTTAGGATTACTACCATGGATGTCTGGGAAACAATTCTACCATACCTACCTTCTTCTTATCGCTCCTATACGCACGTATTGCAATTATAAAAACTATTTTTTACAGTGTGCTGCAAATCCTTGGTAACAGCTAACTCATATAGGACAATACAATATTTCACAACGACGAAAGATGTTCTGAGATTTTATTTACAGCTGTTAACATCATTCGTTAGTGACCACACTTTTGCATTTCTTAAAACAATGTGAAATTATTTTTCTGCTTCCCGGACAAAAATGCTGAAAAAAAAATTTTTTTTTAGTTTGTACAGAACCCAACAGATGACACCATCTCAAATACCACAATATAGGTATACAAATCTGTACCCCAACTTTTTTTATTGCTGTTATTAAAATTTTTATAAATAATTGACCTTGAATTTTTTTGAATTTTTAATGGCTACATTTGTATCCGCCAGGTCTGAAAGGATTGCTATTGCATTCCCACGAGTCTTATTTCTGAAGGTGAACGTGATTTTTTATGGGTACGTTCCAAAAACCTTCAAATATTTAGGTTTTGAAATTACATTATTCAAAAACTTTAATAAATTAAAGTTCATTATAGGGCAAAATGATCTCTAGAATACACGGGTACGGTCATCCTCACTTTTTCCACAATTCTAGGCCACGGACGAGCAAAATAATTCCACTTAGGCTGAAACCTCAAAGATTTTGTTTCCACTGACGCATTAACTATGTTGTACCGAGTTAAAAATTACTGTTTCCTTGAGTCAGTGAGAGATTTTGGTCAGCACTTCATCGAGGTCTTCAGCGCTGGTGAGGGGTGATGATGAGGTGAGTATGGAGCAGCACTAGAATGAAGGGGCGGGGGAAACGGGAGATCCCCGAGAAAACCCGCCGACCAACGGCATCGTCCGGCACGATTCCTACATGCGAAAATCCAGAGACCGACCCCACCGGGAATCGAATCCAGATCGCCTTGGTGGTAGGCGAGAGGTTTGACTTCTCGACCATTGCGGCCCCCTGTTTTCATGAGGAAATATTTTAAGTGCACCCTGTAACTTCAGATACTAAAATAAAACATGTTACGAACTCTGCTTCTTTGTGTTAAAAAATACAGTGCACCAACTAGAAACACATTTTGGCGTTCCTTAAAATTTGCTAAAAACAAAACAATTTTTTTACAGACTGCTGTCTGATAAAAAATACCGTCCGTATTAGCAAGACTCAGACATAGCAGCATGCAATGGATATTAATTCATACGTTCGATAAATAAATTTGTGTGATCCCTTAGCAAACGAAAACTACGAAATTACTGCGCGTCAGTTCAGTGCTTCGCAGTAGGTAGAGATTACATGGTCCATGAAGCGTGTGCCAGAACGGTAAAGAAATGTGAAAGGGAACTAACACTTAAGTTGGCCGTCTGTTACTGAACTGATGTGCAATCTTCTTGCCGATATCTTGCCTCAACGTGACATTCAGTTGTAGCCCTATCACTTTACGCAATATTAAAGATAAAGGTGTACATTATACGTGTCTGCCTTTTTTAGGTTTCTACGCCAAGATTTTCATTCATAGTAACGACAGTAAAAATATGCATTTTCGCCATTTCCGACATCGAGAAAATACAGATATCAAGAATACTGAAGGACTTGAAATAACTAAACTCAGGCGCAACGTTCTTTGAATGACATTCCTAATCAGACATCACTGACTTACGTTGAACAGTTTTCTTATAAACATTTAACGGCCGAAGTTCTGCGCGCCTGTTCAGTCGGCCACCTCATCTCACTCTCTCCACGCCACTGTTTTCTCGGATGAGGATTTCACAATGCTTCGTAAATCATTCGGCAGACATGTGCACAGTAGCTGTCTCTTTACCGACGTTGAGTTGTTTAGCTCGTACGTGTCTCCGCCGGCGAAGTCACTACGTCTCCCGCCCCTTGCCATCATCATTCATCAATGTGAGGGAAGTCCCGCCTTGAGAAACACGTGGACGGCCTAGAGAACACGAACTTGATTTCGTTGCCGTCTGACCGACCTTCAGATCAACACTGGACTGGAATGACGTCCCCTAGAGCGAGACACCTGTCCGGAAAAATTTGCGACTAGTTTTATGCGTGTCGATAAACATCGTCGTAGCCAACTGTCTTCGTTGCGGAGGCTTTTAGTTAGCACAGAAAGGCGTATTTATTTGTACACATTTTGACTACATTCGTGACAGCATGTTCGTATAGGCCTACAGGCTGCTGCAAGTTCGCATGTCAATACTCATCAAGTGGAACATTTCTCAGATCTGGAAGAATCTGGAAGAAGGAAACATATTGTAAAAACATGTAATGTTTTTAAATGTTTCTTGCAGTGGGACCGAATAACGTACTGTACTATTGTGGACATATGCCTGTGCAATATTATGTTGTCCCAGAAATTTTAGAATGAGTCTAAGAAAAAACAAACGAAAAACGAAAAAATGAGACCAGCCCAATTTGGCTGTAGTCAACATTTCCATAAACAAAAGCAACAGAACATAAAAGATCCCATAATGAAATAGTCGGCAGCAAATAATAGAATATAAATGTCGAAAAACAAAACAAAATAATTTGTAAACCTCAGGATACCACAATTAAGACAGCACAGACAATACTGAGACGAATACAATGTCGGACACAAGGTAGGATAACATCGACGACGTCACCGACAATAGACGAGACCACACAACGGTGAAGGCACAAAAGAACATAGTTGATTTATTTATTTAGAACGACTTTTCATGACATCTCGGGAGCTGACATCTGCTCCTGTCCAGTCATTAGGTGAAGTAAGGCAGATGTCAGCTCCCGAAATGTCGTGAAAAGTCGGTCTTTAGAAATCTACTGTGTTCTTTGGTGTCGTCATTGTCGTGTCGTCTAGTCTATTCTCTGTGACGTCCTACTTTTACTATTCTTTAATAGTTTTTGACTAATTCCTTACGGGATCATTCATGTTTGGTTGCTTTGGCATATGGAAGTGTTGACTATAGAAAAACTAGACTTGTTTTCTCTTTTTTTTTTTATTTGTTTGTTTTTTCTTAGCCTCATTCTAATATTTCTGGGACGACATAACATTGCAATGGCGTTTGCCCACAATAGTACAGTACGTTATAAGAGCATATGTTTGAATACTCGCCGTTCCTCCACTACAGCTAACAATAATAACGTACAGTGCAATGCGCGCGAGCGGGGTCACGTCGCTGTTCAATGTCATTGCAGCTATTATTGGAAGCTACATGCCTGAAGAGTCATTTAAGGTTTTTCTTGGGGGGGGGGGGGCAAGATTTTTTTCGGTGGCAGTGACCTTGATGCATCCTTTTTATTAATTAAACATGTATAAATTAGAAATGTTAATAATAAAACTTCAGTTTTTTATGCTTAAGTTAGCATTTTTTAAAATAACAAAATACAAAAAATATATTTTATACACTTAAAACTTTAAATCTAGGGGGGCATTTCCCCCCTGACCACCCCCCCCCCCCAAATGACGCCACTGGTGCAGAAGCGGTGAGTTTTATGGCCTGTCTTCATAATGTTTGTTTCTTACCCCACTTCAGGGGAATGATTCCCTTTACTGTTAACAATTTTTAAAACATGTAACTGCATACAAATTGCACACCTGTGAAAATGTAAGAATGTCGTTAAGTTGTGATATCTTCTCTATGAAAGGAATATATTTAAAATTCGCAAGACGGAGAGCGAACGCGAAAAATTATATTTCATGCACTATTCTGTACATTTCACAGAATTTCGAAAATTGAGTATTCTACCTGGCTAATTGTGAGAGAGGCAAAGAATAAGTAAAACCGAATATTATTGGTTACCATATAGCTAATATTTCAGCTAGTTATTTTCTTGCAACAATTTTTATCCACCAACAGGGATAGATGTTCTCGTTTACTGCAAGTACGTCGAACCAAAAATGTCTCGCTCTATCCGAAGCTGTAAGATTAGGTAAACCAAAAACATGGCTGAATCCCAGAAGCAAAGGTATACAAATCGATGTCAGCGAAAATCTGCTAACATTCTCAAAGTAATTAGTGTTTGGCCTATTGTCTTCTTACGTTCTTGCGCAAGTGAAGTTGTCATTTCAGCAAATCGATTAAAATACATCATGTTGAACATTTGAGGTCGCTTAGTATTTTAAATAACTTACTTCAAGCAGCGCGATTACGAACTCATCGCATTGCGATATGTTAACGAATAAAATGTGTTACACTTTATCACATTTGCATGGCGGAATGAATGAAACTATTTCATTGCTAATCGACTAAAACCGATTGTTAGCGCAGGTGAGCGTTACTCTCTGACCATAATAATGCGGTAAAATATAATCGTTACCATGTTCCAGGCTTCCTTAACATCTCAAGTTAATCAACTGTGTCTAAGCGAACCTCCAAATTATATAATAAGTCATAAGTTTAAAATGCGTCTCATCAAATCATACGTAATATATACAGCAGCTATATCTTTAAATAATGATTCAGTGTCGCAGTTAATGGAAGTACAGGACAGTACGATAGCCGTGTAAATTGAAGCCATAGGTAATTTTCTTCTAACCTCTTCCTATATAATTATTATTTAAATTCGTATAATGTTATATAAACAAGAAACGCGTAGGTATACGGTACAAATTTGACGTGGGCCCTACGGATTTTTTTTCATGGAAAATGGACAATGAGTAGAGCAATACAGTTCAGTCGCTGAAATTTCGTTTTGAAATCTTATTATGCCCTTTTAAAGGCAAGCTTGAACACAGGTAAGAAACACCATTATAGAATTCTTCAATTTATAAAATGCTAGCAGTCATGAGTGTTAATGCGTAACTTTCTTCCCTTGTACTAATTTACAGTCACGGTTTTGCCAAAACACAAGAACAGTTTACAGACCTGTTTAAAAATTCCAGGATATACAGGCTGTACTAGAGCCTGAGTCACAATGATGCATCTTTTGAAAATCTAGAAGATTATTCATGCGCTTGCTCATGCACGTACCGCAAATCGTTGCACACCGAGACGTTACCGGCGCGTTGCTAATTTCCCCGCTAAACACAGCCTGTGCATACAAGATGAGACAGTAACTACCGCAGCAGCGTCTGCTTTCGTTTCTCCTTCCACCTGTGAGGGGACACTGCGATTTTACTCCCACGAGGAGTGGACTGGAATGCACGCGTTTAAGGGCTTGGGCCCGAGTTTCTCGGCTTTCGAGAGAATTATTTTATAAAATCCATACGAGAGTCGATATCGTAAAATTGGTTTGTAACTTTTTTGCAAATTGGTTTTACTATGCTATGTAATTTTTCGAGACAAACTGTATGATGAGTATAGCTAATTTATCAATTAAAAGGACATTTCGTTAATTAACTAATTAGCAACAATTTGCAGTCTTCTGACTCTACAAAATTAGAGTATGCAGTTTAAATCAGTCATAACAAAGTTAAGAAGCGATTTTACGATATCGGCTCCCATTTATGTTTTAAAAAATAATTGACATTAAATGCGAAGAAACTCGGGCGCGTGGTCTTAAGGCCATGCTCTTCCATTTATTTCAAGAAATTGCAAATAACTCAAACTTATTTAACCAAATGCTTTGAAAAAATGTGAGACTGTACACAGTCTTACGATACACAATTTTCGCTGGAGTGTTTAAAAAAATAACGTACCGTTTGCAAACAAAAAACTATTTTGCTTCATTTTGGCTTATTTTGACAACAAAATATGTGATATTTCAGGGGCAAAAATCTAAAAATCCGTTTGGTGTACTGCAACAGAAAAATTCAGATACAAACAATGATTTATAAGTGTTAAAACTGTATGAATGAATTTTTAATATATTTATTAATTTGTTTAAAAAAATATATTTTCGAAACCACCGCAAAACTAAAGAGCGCGTTACAGGCCCTGAAGTGAAATAACTATAAGGGTGACCTAGAAGCGCGCATCAATTGCTGTATCGCCACAACGATCTAAGAGCTGAACCTGTGCGAAGAATCCCGCCGATTAATTTTTACTATGCGACTTCAAGTAGTGGAAGATCTGTAGCAAAAGTCATGTGCACGTTTCTATCTGAGCTTCACATACATCCGGTTAGTACATTTTTAAGTAGGGTAGTCTGAAAAAGGTATTTCTAGCTATACTTGAGCGTTTCGAAACAGTGTTTTTAATGAGCATGGTGTTTATTTTCATCATGTTTTTTTTTTCTAATTTGTACCAGGTATTTTTTTTTCTTATTTTAGACACAAAATGTGACTAAATTTGGCTCTAATGAAATTTTTTTATCTCTCATAGTTTTCGCGTAATGGTTTGTTACAGTCAAAATATGCATGTTTCCGTTTTAAGGACTACACTAAAACCAACTGATATACCAAACTAAAAAAAAATCCATAGTGTATAAAGACGTCGCAGGCTACAATGTTACGTACACAAAAACAAAGAATATATATTTTTTATTTAAATAAAAATGCTAAAATTTAAAATACAATTTTTTAAAAATAATAAATGTTTTAAATATAAACGTATTTTATTTTGCGGTTCAACATAGCTGAATTTGTAGTCTACAACATCGTTATTCACTGCGAATTTTTTCAGTTTAGTAAGTGAGTTGGTTTTAGTGTATTCCTTAAAACGGGAACATGCAAATTTTAGCTTTAACGAGCCATTACGCAAAAACAATGCGAGATAAAAAAAATTTATACGAGAAAAAATGTAGTCTCATTTTGTATCTAAAACAAGAAAAAAAAAGTAACTGATGGTAACGAAAATTGCGGTAGACATGCCCTTAACAGTTATATTCCGTCCTTGACGGAAGTGTGTTTTACTTCCGTAAATTTGCACAATGGGCACGCGTGGAAAAATTTGGTAAAAAAACGTATTTAGAACAGCTTGCAACACTTTTGAAGCGCGTGGTAGGCGGAACCCTTAATATAGCTTCACGTGATACAAAACAGATTTAATCCTATGTACGTAAAATTTTGTGCAAATGTACAAAGAATCTGGCCTGTACAGTCTCGAATACAATCTGTGATGTCCTTGACCACCGGTACTTGCGTGACGATTGCTTTACTGCGATTGGTAACTCTACCCAGGAAATGTGTATTATTAGCCAAGGCATTTCCCGCTACAAGCTACGTCATTTATTCGATCGAACAACAGCTTGCAGTGTAGTGTAAAGTCAGAAAATAACGCGAAATTTGCAAATATCTACAAATAAGCTTAGTAATTCCACTTGTAGCATATTCCTGCATTAACTCCTTACATCGCACCAGATGTAGATCTCGTACAAGAATATTTTCTCACTCAAGGTCGGCATCTTTGTGTCGTGTGAAACCAGTTTTAATTATACGTACGAAACTTTGGCAGCAAACACACTGGACTACAATTCGGGAGGACTCAGGTTCGATTACCAAACCTGTCAAATTTCGGTATTCCAGAGGAGTGTAGAGATTTGGTCGGTGCTTAACATTTAGATCTTGAGTACTGGTACTGTCCGCGCGCTAGCTCTAGAGTTCCTGGCGGGTATGCGATTTTCGCTCGTAAAGATATAAATAATATAACGAGGCTGATACCATGTCGACGCTCATATTAGCCAAAGTAACGTCGTAAGTTTGAAATGTATGTTCATTTCGTAGGCATAGGCCATTCGGAATAAAGTGAGCACTAAAGATTTAACCTTTAAAAAAATCACTAGCCGTTACTGCATATAAGCCAACATTAACAACAGTTACATTATTGTTTGTATGGTTGGTAGCGAATAACTGCATGGAGTTCCGTGTATTTTCTTATTTGAATACAGCATTAGTGAAACAACATCAATTGCAAACGACCTCTCTGTATTTAATATACTTTAAAATATTTATTTAAGTTCTTACTGACATACCTACTGCCTGTACAATTTCACTTAATTAGCGGCAGCACAAAGCGACGCAACCGAGTCGAATATCGTTGGCACATGCCGCTAACTCTTCGCGCCACAGAGGTAGTTTAAAATTTCACCGACAGATGGCACCAGAGTTAGGTTTTTGCCGCTTGGAAGCGAATTGCGTCATTCAGTTTGTTTGTCCGTTGTGTAATGAATATCGGTTTTTGATAAACACATCTAAATTCTAAAAGTATTAGAAGTGACTGTTCATGAATATCATTGCTAAATTATGTGAAGTCATTAGTAATGTAAGTTGTTATGTTTTATGATCGCCAACCTGAGTATCTGGAAATAGAAACAGCATTTTTTCCCCTGTTTCGCACATTAAGAAAATACGTTATTTATTGTTTCTCTTTACGTGCGTCGTCATCGTTCATTACAGTATGCTTGAATTCTTGAGTTGCGTGTGTCGTGTGTGTTTTTAGTGGCGATTTTGATTTAAAAGTTAGAATATACTGTGCATGCATTTACAAAATTCGTAACGGTAATAGCGCCGTTCGAGTAGACGCAGAGAAACCAGTGTTATAAGACGTTTGCTCGCAGGTATTTATAACTAAGATTATTACTGAGTATAGCACATATTTAACACCCGTGAATTTAATTAGTACATATTGTAGATAAAACTTATCGGAGCACTGTAACGTAAATGTAAACATTGTACAAGACTATGTAAATAAAAGCACGTGGCAATGTTGATGTTTACAGGTAGCGGAAAGATATAAACTGGCAGAAAATAGAAATTAATCAGGGCTTTTTTGAGTGCTCACTTTATTCCGAATCACCTATAAACTTAATGTGAATAAGTTAAGCAGTTTTCGTAAAAAGGAATACGCGTGATTCGCTGCAACGCCGTCCATGCGCCGCGCCGGTCGAGGACTCCTCTTAAAAATGACGTTCTTCTGTTGGAGCGTTGTCGCGCGGCGCACCCTGCTCGGCGGCGTTTTTGGCGATTCATCCAAGGATGTTGCAAGGACGCGCTGCACACAAACGAGGACGGTTGCGTGAGCATGCCGCAAGTGACGCGTTGCAGGCAGGGTGTGGTGTGCAGACGTCAACGCAAGCCGCGACTAAACATAGACTAGCCACAGGAAAAACTGCACTTTGTAGAAGAGGATGACTGCAAATACATGAATGTTCTGTTTCTTGGAAGACAGAGAAAATATAGAACTAAAAACAACTTTCCTAGAGGAATGTATTTTTACTACTTGGAGACAATAACAGAGGAAGCAATACGGCCGACAGTGGTGCCAGCGTAAATAATAACATCGTCTTTATGCGTTGATCTCAAATTTGGCGCTCAGTGTTCTCGTAGTAGAATTTTATCCCACGGGGCGTTGGACTCGCATGCGAGAAGACCCGAGTATGCCAAAGTTGTTCGTAACTAAATGACATAGGTGTTTCCTCCCCAACTTCTTGTCCATTCGAACCATCGTTTCAATCTCTAATGACCTCGCTGTCGTCGAGACGTTAAGGTTCGGTTTCAGTCGCCATATTGAATTTTATTTTTTCCCCGCATTTTTGGAATTCTAAGAAGAAAAACATTAAATATGCGATTATAAATCAAATTCTATTAACACTTAGCTACAGTACGGAACTTGCGATTCAGCTGTTAACTTGCAATTACACTCACTCTATCATGACATACGGCATCATTTTTGGGGCAATTCCACTGACAGTAAAAAAGTATTTTGTATGCAAAAAAGAGCAGTAAGAATAATGAACAACAAGAAACAAACTGACTCCTGTAAACCTCTTTTTAAAAGCACCAAGATATTGCCATTGCCATGTGAATATATGTATTCACTGCTCCTATTTATGTCTAAGAACAATAACATTTTTGAGAAAAATGAATTCTATCACAAGCATGACACTAGAAATAAAAAACACATTCACATGCCCTCTGTAAATTTAAAATTAGTACAAA